>JALJCO010014434.1:0-51415 GCA_023101725.1 Atherinomorus stipes | reverse complement strand
GTGCTTCGTTCAGTTACGTATTGCTCACAGTGAGAACCATTATCCACAAATGGTGAAAACATGGAACAGTGGTGAACCTTCCCAGGAGGGGACCCGGCCGACCAAAATGACCCCAAGAGCACAGCTACGACTCATCCAAGAGGTCACAAAAGACCCCAGAACAACATCCAAGAACTGCAGGCCTCACTTGCCTCAATGAAGGTCAGTGTTCATGACTCCCCCATCAGAAAGAGACTGGGGGCCAAAAATGGCTGCATGGCAGAGTTCCAAGACCAAAACCACTGCTGAGCAAAAAAAAGAACATAAAGGCTCGTCTCAGTTTAGCCAGAAAGCATCTTGATGATCCCCAAGACTTTTGGGAAAATACTCTGTGGACTGACGAGACAAAAGTGGAACTTTCTGGAAGGTGGAGGTCCCATTACATCTGGCGTAAAAGTAACACGGCATTTCAGAAAAGGAACATCATAGCAACAGTAAAACATGGTGGTGGTAGTGTGATGGTCTGGGGCTCCTTTGCTGCTTCAGGACCTGGAAGACTTGCTGTGGTAAATGGAACCATGAATTCTGCTTCTACCAAAAAATCCTGAAGGAGAACGTCCGGCCATCTGTTGGTGACCTCAAGCTGAAGCGCACTTGGGTTCTGCAGCAGAACAATGATCCAGAACACACCAGCAAGTCCACCTCTGAATGGCTTAAGAACAACAACATGAAGACTTTGGAGTAGCTAGTCAAAGTCCCCACCTGAATCCCATTGAGATGCTGTGGCATGACCTTAAAAAGGCGGTTCATGCTGGAAAAGCCTCCAATGTGGCTGAATTCCAACAATTCTGCAAAGATGAGTGGAACAAAATTCCTCCACAGCGCTGTAGAAGACTCACTGCCAGTTATCACAAACGCTTGATGCAGTTGTTGCTGCTAAGGTGGAACAACCAGTTATTAGGTTTAGGGGAAAGATCACTTTTTCACACAGGGACATGGAGGGTTGGATTTTCCCCCCTTACTAATAAAAACCATTATTTAAAAACTGCATTTTGTGTTTACTTGTGTTGCTTTTGTCTAATATTTAAATTTGTTTGATGATCTGAACCATTTAAATGTGACAAACATGAAAAGAAATAAGAAATGAGGAAGGAGGAAACACTTTTTCATACTTCTGTATATCATACACATACAGCCAAAGTATCGTCACCGTGACTCACATCAGAGCTTCAGTAACATCCATTCCTGATCCATCGGGTTCAGTATGACGTTGGTCCGCCTCTGCAGCTACAACAACTCTACTATTCTACGAGTTTCTCCTCACGTCTGTCTACATTGTTCCTATTTCAGCTCTTTACCCAACAGTGGGTCTGGTTTCAGGAATTTCAGCAAGAAAAAAGTAAAACTGTGACATCGGTCAAATTAGGTGGATTACGTGATCCTGGACCCCTAAGGAAAGGATTCACAAAGAATTCCCCTTCATCCGACTCTGGGATGTTTCCCCGGTTCGGTCTGGTCTCCACTCACCGTGACCCCTCAGAGCGGCTGGAGACCGGAACATGGAGACGGGTGGAGAGGACCGGCGCCGCGTCACCAGCTGGTCCAGTTTTACCGAGTAGACGGACGGGGCTGGTCCCAGCTGAGGGTTTCCCATCCGTCCTGCCGGGGGCCAGCTCTGCTTAGCAGATGCAGTCACAAAGCCCAGAATCAGCCACCCGATCCAGACTCTGTGATCCAGGTCCAGCAGTCCAGGGGTCCGGGACCCTCCCCTCCTCATCAGACCCTGATCAGACCTCGTCATCGGTGCTCGATGAGGCCCGTGATGAAGAAGCCGAACCCGGCACGACCCGACGGAGGAGCGGTCTCATGAAAACCACCAGTCTGTCCGTCCCAGATGATCCACGGAGAGTCAGGACGAGGGAAGACTTCAGGTGTCCACCTCTCTACGAGACGGTGGACGAAGGAAGACCTCCAGTGTCCTCCTCTCTACGAGACGGTGGACGAAGGAAGACCTCCAGTGTCGTCCTCTCTACGATACGTTGGTGGACGAGGGAAGACCTCCAGTGTCCTCCTCTCTACGAGACGTTGGTGGACGAGGGAAGACCTCAGGTGTCCACCTCTCTACGAGACGGTGCACGAGGGAAGACCTCAGGTGTCCACCTCTCTACGAGACGGTGGACGAGGGAAGACCTCAGGTGTCCACCTCTCTACGATACGTTGTTGGACGAGGGAAGACCTCCAGTGTCGTCCTCTCTACGAGACGTTGGTGGACGAGGGAAGACCTCCAGTGTCGTCCTCTCTACAAGACGTTGGTGGACGAGGGAAGACCTCCAGTGTCGTCCTCTCTACGAGACGTTGGTGGACGAGGGAAGACCTCCAGTGTCGTCCTCTCTACGAGACGTTGGTGGACGAGGGAAGACCTCCAGTGTCGTCCTCTCTATGAGACGTTGGTGGACGAGGGAAGACCTCCAGTGTCCTCCTCTCTACGATACGTTGTTGGACGAGGGAAGACCTCCAGTGTCGTCCTCTCTACGAGACGTTGGTGGACGAGGGAAGACCTCCAGTGTCCTCCTCTCTACGAGACGTTGGTGGACGAGGGAAGACCTCCAGTGTCCTCCTCTCTATGAGACGGTGGACAAGGGAAGACCTCCAGTGTCGTCCTCTCTACGAGACGGTGGACGAAGGAAGACCTCCAGTGTCGTCCTCCTCTACGAGACGTTGTTGGATGAAGGAAGACCTCCAGTGTCCTCCTCTCTACGAGACACTCTTCTCACTCCTCTGTCTCTCTGTCCATCACTCCATCTCTGCTGTCCGTCTCAGAGATGGACGTGTCCACGGTCCAGTGTCCACCTCCGTCCTCTCTCCGTGTCTTTAACTCCCAGAATGTCAGCGAGGAGTCTCCGTCGACGGTCGTCCGTCTCACGCAGACCTTCCTCTGATGTGAGCTCCGTGTGGAAGCACTCGGCTTTTAATCAGGATGCAGCAGCGGGGGGGGGGGGGGGTGGACCAGGAGGTGATCGAGGTAAGAGGAAGGTGAGAGAGTGGCGGCGGGGGTACGGGGACGTGGAGGAGAGCAGGGACAGGAAAGGAGCTGATGATGATGAAGCTCCGTTTCATCCTCGTACCGAGCGCCGAAGTTCTGAGTCGTAAATGTGGAGGGAAAGTTTGTCTGAGACGGTGAGGAAGGTGTCCACATCATCATCATCATCATCATCAGAAGCTCCGCCATCAGCTGCAGGACGCGTCACTACCGCAGGGTTAACGACCTCACTCTGATGTCAGCACCTTCATCATCATCCTCAGATATGAAGCAGGATTCTTCACAAGTTAACGATCATTTGATCCAGGTCGGATCGCCTCCGAGACCTGCAGGTCCTGAGAACCGGAGGCAAGAAACACTGGAAACAAGTCAAGACCAGTTCAGCTTCAAACCGAGACCAAGTCTTTCAAGTCACTGAACTGAATCAGTTGCATCGTTCTAAATGAATCATCATCCATGAATCGAATCGTTAACTGAATCGTTACACCCCCACGTATCAGAGAGGAGAACGTCCAGTAAAGACGAAATTCATCAGGGTCCAAACTTGTCTTTAACATGAGTCTCGTGTTCGGACGTTTTGGGGCAACCTTCTCCCCACGTCGGTCCAACGCTGAGAGGGTCGGACTCCGGACCCTCCCGTCCCCCATCGGGGGAGACGTCCTTGTTTAATCTGTCAGAAGCTATCAGAGGACGTCCTCTGAGGAACCCAGCTCGTCCGGGACGGCGGGAACCTCAAGAAGCTGATGAAACAAACAAAAGCGCCATTAAGGAGAAATGAGGAGCCTCAGAGACGGTGCGTCAGCAGGAATACACCCCCAGACCCGTCACATTTACATAAAGCATGGCACTTGGAATTATTAGCCTCCCTAATCTCCACCCCCCTCAGACGCAGCGTTGCACGGTTCAAATGACCTGTCCGCTGTGATGCATGGTTCCCTCCCCCCAAATTCTTTATTTCCCGCTCCCTCGCTTTTTATTTCACCTCCAGCTCCAGATTTATGCCAGGTGGATCAGTGAGGGGGGGGCAAAGATTACACCAGCACAGCCGAGGAAGACCAGGAAGGTGAAGGTCAACAAACACGTTCTCAATTATCGACGGTGTTAACGCGGCTAATTCCCCAACAGAGATAACCGCTCCTCCGCTATCTGCAGCCGCACGAGGCTGTGATGATGTTCGCTTTATCTCCTGCTGCCTCCCATCAGGAGGGAAGGTGGGACGTCCGTCCGTCCTGTCTGCAGAGTTCTCACTCTTTTCCACAAGTTGTTTTCCAGGACTTTTCCAGGACATTTTCAGGACTTTTCCAGCTGCTACAGTACGAGTCAAGTTATCACAACATAGACTAATAACTTCCACCACGAGCTTATGGAGACGTGTTCCACAATTATAGCTTATATTTTTTTACAGCGTTGAAGTAAACACGAAGCTGCAACGAAGCGGGGTCGAAGCTGCGACAAAACGACTGCAACGTAGCAGCAACAAAGCAAAGACGAAGCGGGGTCGAAGCTGCGACAAAACGACTGCAACGTAGCAGCAACAAAGCAAAGACGAAGCGGGGTCGAAGCTGCGACAAAACGACTGCAACATAGCAGCAACAAAGCAAAGACGAAGCGGGGTCGAAGCTGCGACAAAACGACTGCAACGTAGCAGCAACAAAGCAAAGACGAAGCGGGGTCGAAGCTGCGACAAAACGACTGCAACATAGCAGCAACAAAGCAAAGACGAAGCGGGGTCGAAGCTGCGACAAAACGACTGCAACGTAGCAGCAACAAAGCAAAAGACGAAGCGGGGTCGAAGCTGCGACAAAACGACTGCAACGAGCAGCAACAAAGCAAAGACGAAGCGGGGTCGAAGCTGCCACAAAACAACTGCAACGTAGCAGCAACAAAGCAAGACGAAGCGGGGTCGAAGCTGCGACAAAACGACTGCAACGAGCAGCAACAAAGCAAAGACGAGCGGGGTCGAAGCTGCGACAAAACAACTGCAACGAGCAGCAACAAAGCAAAGACGAGCGGGGCGAAGCTGCCACAAAACGACTGCAACGTAGCAGCAACAAGCAAAACGAAGCGGGGCGAAGCGCGACAAAACGACTCAACGACACAACAAAGCAAAGACGAGCGGGGCGAAGCGCACAAAACGACTGCAACTAGCAGCAACAAAGCAAAGACGAGCGGGGCGAAGCGCGACAAAACGACTGCAACGTAGCAGCAACAAAGCAAAGACGAAGCGGGGTCGAAGCTGCCACAAAACAACTGCACCGTAGCAGCAACAAAGCAAAGACGAGCGGGGTCGAAGCGCGACAAAACAACTGCAACGTAGCAGCAACAAAGCAAAGACGAAGCGGGGTCGAAGCGCAACAAAACAACTGCAACGAGCAGCAACAAAGCAAAGACGAAGCGAGGCGAAGCTGCGACAAAACGACTGCAACGTAGCAGCAACAAAGCAAAGACGAGCGGGGCGAAGCGCAACAAAACAACTCAACGAGCACAACAAAGCAAAGACGACGGGGCGAGCGCACCCCCCCCGCCCGCGCCCACCACCACACGCACGCCCAGCCAACCCCACACAGCAACAAACAAAGACGAGGCGAACCCACAAAACAACCAACAGCACAACAAGCAAACAACGGGGCAAGCCCCAAAACAACACAACAGCGCAACAAAGCAAACGGAACTCACAAAACGACTACAACGACAGCAACAAAGCAAAGACAGCGAGTCGAAGCTGCGACAAAACGACTGCAACGAGCAGCAACAAAGCAAAGACGAAGCGGGGTCGAAGCTGCCACAAAACAACTGCAACGTAACAGCAACAAAGCAAAACGAGCGGGGTCAAGCTGCACAAAACAACTGCAACGAACAGCAACAAAGCAAAGACGAAGCGCGGCGAAGCTGCCACAAAACAACTGCAACGTGAGCAGCAACAAAGCAAAGACGAAGCGGGGTCAAGCCACAAAACGACTGCAACGTAGCAGCAACAAAGCAAAACGAGCGGGGCAAGCTGCGACAAAACGACTGCAACGACACAACAAAGCAAAGACAAGCGGGGTCGAAGCTGCACAAAACAACTGCAACAGCACAACAAAGCAAAACGAGCGGGGCGAGCTGCCACAAAACACTCAACAGCAGCACCAAAACGAACGGGGTCGAAGCGCACAAAACGACCAACGTAGCAGCAACAAAGCAAAACAAGCGGCGAACCACAAAACACTACAACACACAACAAAGCAAAAGAAGCGGCGACCCACAAAACACTCAACGACACAACAAAGCAAAACAAGCGGGGCGAAGCGCCACAAAACAACTGCAACGAGCACAACAAAGCAAAGACGAAGAGGGGTCGAAGCTCCACAAAACGACTGCAACGAGCAGCAACAAAGCAAAGACGAAGCGGGGTCGAAGCTGCGACAAAACGACTCAACGCAGCAGCAACAAAGCAAAGACGAAGCGGGGTCGAAGCTGCGACAAAACGACTGCAACGTAGCAGCAACAAAGCAAAAGACAACGGGGTCGAAGCTGCCACAAAACAACTGCAACGCAGCAGCAACAAAGCAAAGACGAGCGGGGTCGAAGCTGCGACAAAACGACTGCAACGTAGCAGCAACAAAGCAAAGACGAAGCGGGGTCGAAGCTGCGACAAAACGACTGCAACGAGCAGCAACAAAGCAAAGACGAAGCGGGGTCGAAGCTGCGACAAAACGACTGCAACGAGCAGCAACAAAGCAAAACGAAGCGGGGTCGAAGCTCGACACGACTGCAACGTAGCAGCAACAAAGCAAAAACGAAGCGCGAAGCTCGACAAAAGACTGCAACGACCAGCAACAAAGCAAAGACGAACGGGGCAAGCTCCACAAAACAACTGCAACTACACAACAAACAAAACGAAGGGCAAGCCACAAAACGACTCAACACACAACAAAGCAAACAAGCGGGGCGAGCTCACAAAACCACTCAACGTAGCAGCAACAAAGCAAAACGAGCGGGGTCAGCTCACAACACCACACACAACAAAGCAAAAGAAGCGCGAAGCTGCACAAAACGACTCAACGAGCAGAAACAAAGCAAACACAAGCGGGGTCAAGCTGCGACAAAACGACTCAACGTAGCACAACAAAGCAAAGAAAGCGGGGTCGAAGCTGCAACAAAATCACTCAACGTACACAACAAAGCAAAGACAGCGGTCAAGCTCACAAAACACTGCAACTTAGCAGCAACAAAGCAAAGACAGGGGGTCAAAGCTGCGACAAAACGACTGCAACGTAGCAGCAACAAAGCAAAGACGAAGCGGGGTCGAAGCTGCGACAAAACCACTGCAACGTAGCAGCAACAAAGCAAAGACGAAGCGGGGCGAAGCTGCCACAAAACAACTGCAACTTAGCAGCACAAAGCAAAGATGAAGCGGGGCGAAGCTGCGACAAAACGACTGCAACGTAGCAGAAACAAAGCAAAGACGAGCGGGCGAAGCTGCGACAAAACGACTGCAACGTAGCAGCAACAAAGCAAAGAAAAGCGCGAAGCTGCACAAAATCACTCAACGTAGCAGCAACAAAGCAAAGACGAAGCGGGGTCGAAGCTCGACAAAACGACTGCAACAGCAGCAACAAAGCAAAGACAGCGGGGCAAAGCTGCGACAAAACGACTGCAACGTAGCAGCAACAAAGCAAAGACGAAGCGGGGTCGAAGCTGCGACAAAACGACTGCAACGTAGCAGCAACAAAGCAAAGACGAAGCGGGGTCGAAGCTCCACAAAACAACTGCAACGTAGCAGCAACAAAGCAAAGACAAGCGGGGTCAAGCTCCACAAAACAACTGCAACGTAGCAGCAACAAAGCAAAACAAGCGGGGTCGAAGCTGCGACAAAACGACTGCAACGTAGCAGCAACAAAGCAAAGACGAAGCGGGGTCGAAGCTGCGACAAAACGACTGCAACGTAGCAGCAACAAAGCAAAGAAAAGCGGGGTCAGCCACAAAACCACTGCAACGTAGCAGCACAAAGCAAAACGAGCGGGGTCGAAGCTCGACAAAACGACTGCAACTAGCAGCAACAAAGCAAAGACGAGCGGGGTCAAAGCTGCACAAAACGACTGCAACGTAGCAGCAACAAAGCAAAGACGAAGCGGGGTCGAAGCTGCACAAAACAACTGCAACGTAACAGCAACAAAGCAAAGACGAAGCGGGGTCGAAGCTGCCACAAAACAACTGCAACGTAGCAGCAACAAAGCAAAGACGAAGCGGGGTCGAAGCTGCGACAAAACAACTGCAACGTAGCAGCAACAAAGCAAAGACGAAGCGGGGTCGAAGCTGCGACAAAACGACTGCAACGTAGCAGCAACAAAGCAAAGACGAAGCGGGGTCGAAGCTGCGACAAAACGACTGCAACGTAGCAGCAACAAAGCAAAGACGAAGCGGGGTCGAAGCTGCGACAAAACGACTGCAACGTAGCAGCAACAAAGCAAAGACGAAGCGGGGTCGAAGCTGCGACAAAACAACTGCAACGTAGCAGCAACAAAGCAAAGACGAAGCGGGGTCGAAGCTGCGACAAAACGACTGCAACGTAGCAGCAACAAAGCAAAGACGAAGCGGGGTCGAAGCTGCCACAAAACGACTGCAACGTAGCAGCAACAAAGCAAAGACGAAGCGGGGTCGAAGCTGCGACAAAACGACTGCAACGTAGCAGCAACAAAGCAAAAAGACGAAGCGGGGTCGAAGCTGCGACAAAAC
Organism: Atherinomorus stipes; assembly: GCA_023101725.1. NCBI lineage: Eukaryota > Metazoa > Chordata > Actinopteri > Atheriniformes > Atherinidae > Atherinomorus > Atherinomorus stipes. The sequence goes on along the minus strand of JALJCO010014434.1, from coordinate 42,678 downwards.
GACTGCAACGTAGCAGCAACAAAGCAAAGAAGAAGCGGGGTCGAAGCTGCGACAAAACGACTGCAACGTAGCAGCAACAAAGCAAAGACGAAGCGGGGTCGAAGCTGCGACAAAACGACTGCAACGTAGCAGCAACAAAGCAAAGAAGAAGCGGGGTCGAAGCTGCGACAAAACGACTGCAACGTAGCAGCAACAAAGCAAAGACGAAGCGGGGTCGAAGCTGCGACAAAACTACTGCAACGTAGCAGCAACAAAGCAAAGACGAAGCGGGGTCGAAGCTGCGACAAAACGACTGCAACGTAGCAGCAACAACGCAAAGACGAAGCGGTGACAAAGCGGGGACGAAGCAACGATGAAACTGCAACGTCATGGAGACAAACCGCTGATGAAGTGCAACGAAACAGCGATGTAGTGGCGATGAGCCGAAGCAATGGCGAGAGGGAGGAAAAATAATTTTCCAGGACATCACAGTCAAAACAAGACAAGATGACCTAAAGAGAAACATTTCAGGGAGATATAGAAACTTGTTTTAAGGCGATGCATTTCATTTTATCAAAAACATTTTGCTTGTTCCATTGGCAGAATTTTTTTGCTGATTATAAGCAGAAAAAAAAATCTTGGCCACTTTCAAGTCATCAGTCAGTCAGTCAGTCATTTTCTGTACCGCTTATCCAGTTCAGGGTCGCGGGGGTTGCTGGAGCCATCCCAGCTTTACGCAGCGGGGACCCCTACAGGTCGCCACTCGCAGGGCCAACATGGAGAGACAGACACCATTCACACTCACATTCATACCTAGGGGCATTTAGAGTGATCAATTAACCTAACATGCATGTCTTTGGACTGTGGGAGGAAGCCGGCCCGGAGAGAACCCACGCAACACGGGGAGAACATGCAAACTTTCAAATAAGTAAAAAAAAAAAGTTTTTTGTTTGTACAGCAAAAAATTCTACCAATGAAACAAGCAAAATTTTCCTGGTAAGATTTCTTTACACAAGATGCATTGTGTTAAAATAAGTTTCTCTTCAGGTGATTTTCTTATTCTGAGTGTGATGAGATAATTTGACTAGAAATGAGAAAAATCTACGTGGTAAGATTTGAGTTTTTGCAGTGTATTTACAACCTCCTTACCCGGCTAAAAGAAAGGGTGAATGAGGGACTCTTACACGCCGGGTAAATGTGGACAAAAGGGCGTATCATGCACGTTTAAAGGGGAAGTTCAGGTCTCATTTACCGGTGAGCCAGGATCCTACTGATCACTGGAGACAGTTTCAACATGTTTCATCCCGTTATTCTAGTTCTACGAGGTCGCTGATGCTAATGCTAGTGTGAGTCAATAGGAATCTGCTAGCCTGTCATTAAAACCAACCTCATCCCTCCACAGAACATCCGAGACAAATCAGTAAGTCTATCTGTGTAAATGCCGTGTTGAACTAAAAAACCAGATCAGGGTGACACCAGTATGCAGGCACCAGATGTTCCGCACGAATGTTTCACTTCACCATCACACACATGTCCATGACCTGCATAAGTGTGGACGACCAGCTTACCAGGCCCACAATCAAAGAGAAAAACAGCTGATTATGTCATGTGAGGAGGAGCCAATCACATGGTGACCTGGACGACTGAAATCCCAAACAACCAAAGGTTTTCTTACGGAGGAAGAGCCGAGTGTTTGAAGCCCGAGAACCGAACTGACTTTCAATAACTGAGTCATAACTTCCCTGAAATCCTTCTTCCGCTCTGACAGCACGTCCCTGATCCCTCACGTCTCCGTTATCCAGAAGCCCAAAACAAAGTCGTAAATCTCCCCGTCTGGCCCGGCAGCTTCTATTCACGGCCATTTTTCAGCCACCGCTCAGTCCTGAGATGCAGTTTATGTCCTCGCTGCTCTGCTCCATCTCCTGCTGGGCTCCTGGCCGTAAACCAGGCGACAGACTCATGATGGATGTGGACTCCAGGACTCGCAGATCCACCTGTAGACCCTCCATCCTTCAGAGCCTGAGGGAAACGTAGACCAGCAAGCGCAGAGCTACCTCTGGCTGCAGGGTCGTCCCAGCGGTGCCTCATGCTCTCCGATGACGGCAGATCCTGCAGCTGATTGGTCAAAGTTTGGTCACATGTTTCATTCAGCCAGTATTTTTCATAATTATCATCCTCCGCCCGCTGAGGGGCGCTGGCATCGTATACGATGAGGTTAGATATGTTTTACAGGTCTTTTTGTTGAAAAGAAGAGACTCCGATCTGGAAAAGGAGCGGCCGGACATATTCGTGTGATGGACCAAGCGGAAGTCCCGGGCTTCTGCACTTCCTGTAATTTTGGCGACCTATTGCATCAGCGAGCCAGATCATGTGAGCTAAAATATCCAATTACAGAGGTTTTTTTTCATGTGATGAACCAAAGACGTGTTTCTGAACAAAAGATAGTTCATTCTGCATCGCTATACAGTACGCACACGCGCACACACACGCACACACACACACATGCACACACACACAGTTTTCATTCCTCGTGGGGTATTTCCATTGACATAATGCATTCCCTAGCCCCTTATCCTAAACCTAACACCCATAACCGATTCCCTAAACCTAACCCTTGTCCTAATCCTAACCTAAACCTAATTGTAACTTAATCTCTAAAACCTCATCTTGACCCTCAAAACGGGGAAGATGTCCCCACAGTGATGGTAAAAATCCAAAACATGGTCCCCTCAATGTTGCAATTACGTGTCCACGTACACACACGCACACGTGTACACACACACACACACGCACATATATAGTATAGTGAGTGTAGTACTGTGCATGTTGTATAGTGTACTGTATGTGTGCTGATGTGACGTATGCGTGTGATCTGCTGGCGTGACGTATGCGTGTGATCTGCTGGCGTGACGTATGCGTGTGATCTGCTGGCGTGACGTTGGCGTGTGATCTGCTGGCGTGACGTATGCGTTTGATCTGCTGGCGTGACGTATGCGTGTGATCTGCTGGCGTGACATATGCGTGTGATCTGCTGATGTGACGTTGGCATGTGTGATCTGCTGATGGACATGATCTGCTGATGTGATGTTGGCGTGTGATCTGCTGATGTGATGTTGGCGTGTGATCTGCTGATGTGATGTTGGCGTGTGATCTGCTGATGTGATGTTGGCGTGTGATCTGCTGATGTGACGTTGGCGTGTGATCTGCTGATGTGACGTTGGCGTGTGATCTGCTGGCGTGACGTATGCGTGTGATCTGCTGGTGTGACGTTGGCGTGTGATCTGCTGGCGTGACGTTGGCGTGTGATCTGCTGGCGTGACGTATGCGTGTGATCTGCTGGCGTGACGTTGGCGTGTGATCTGCTGGCGTGACGTATGCGTGTGATCTGCTGGCGTGACGTATGCGTGTGATCTGCTGATGTGACGTTGGCGTGTGATCTGCTGATGTGACGTTGGCGTGTGATCTGCTGATGTGACGTTGGCGTGTGATCTGCTGATGTGACGTATGCGTGTGATCTGCTGATGTGACGTATGCGCGTGTGATCTGCTGATGTGATGGTGTGATCTGCTGATGTGACGTTGGTGTGTGATCTGCTGATGTGACGTTGGCGTGTGATCTGCTGATGTGACGTTGGTGTGTGATCTGCTGATGTGACGTTGGCGTGTGATCTGCTGATGTGATGGTGTGATCTGCTGATGTGACGTTGGTGTGTGATCTGCTGATGTGACGTTGGCGTGTGATCTGCTGATGTGATGGTGTGATCTGCTGATGTTACGTTGGTGTGTGATCTGCTGATGTGACGTTGGTGTGTGATCTGCTGGTGTGACGTTGGTGTGTGATCTGCTGATGTGACGTTGGTGTGTGATCTGCTGGTGTGATGTTGGCGTGTGATCTGCTGGCACGACGTTGGCGTTTGATGTGACGTTGGCGTGTGGTCTGCTGGCATGACGTTGGCGTGTGATCTGCTGATGTGATGCTGGCGTGTGATCTGCTGATGTGACGTTGGCGTGTGATCTGCTGATGTGACGTTGGCGTGTGATCTGCTGGCATGACGTTGGCGTGTGATCTGCTGATGTGATGCTGGCGTGTGATCTGCTGATGTGACGTTGGCGTGTGATCTGCTGATGTGACGTTGGCGTGTGATCTGCTGATGTGACGTTTGTGTGTGATCTGCTGATGTGACGTTGGCGTGTGATCTGCTGGCATGACGTTGGCGTGTGATCTGCTGATGTGATGCTGGCGTGTGATCTGCTGATGTGACGTTGGCGTGTGATCTGCTGATGTGACGTTGGCGTGTGATCTGCTGATGTGACGTTTGTGTGTGATCTGCTGATGTGACGTTGGCGTGTGATCTGCTGGCGTGACGTTGGCGTGTGATCTGCTGATGTGACGTTGGCGTGTGATCTGCTGATGTGACGTTGGCGTGTGATCTGCTGATGTGACGTTGGCGTGTGATCTGCTGATGTGACGTTGGCGTGTGATCTGCTGATGTGACGTTGGCGTGTGATCTGCTGATGTGACGTTGGCGTGTGATCTGCTGGCGTGACGTTGGCGTGTGATCTGCTGATGTGACGTTGGCGTGTGATCTGCTGATGTGACGTTGGCGTGTGATCTGCTGATGTGACGTTGGCGTGTGATCTGCTGATGTGACGTTGGCGTGTGATCTGCTGATGTGACGGCGTGTGATCTGCTGATGTGACGGCGTGTGATCTGCTGGCACGACGTTGGCGTGTGATCTGCTGATGTGACGTATGCGTGTGGTCTGCTGGCGTGACGTTGGCGTGTGATCCGCTGGCGTGACGTATGCGTGTGGTCTGCAGACTTACGGTCGTTGCACTGCGTGCCGGTGTATGATGTCATGGAGCAGTCGCAGGTGTAGTTCTCCCACTGCTGGATGCAGATGCCCATGTTGGCGCAGGAGTCCTCCTGGCAGGTGGTGCTGGGACCTGGGGGGTCCGCCGGAGACGGGGCCACAGCGGGGACAGAGACAGACAGCAGTTAGACCACCGGACAGATGGACTCAGGCTTCCTCAGCAAGGACAGGACGACACAGAGTTAAACAGAACAAACTAGAGCAGGGTTCTGCAACCGGACCGTCCAGAACCGCTCAATAACATCGACTACAGATGATGAAGAACTGAGTTTACACATATAGATGATAACAAATGCAGGTTTTAGCGGTTTAGCAGTCAATTCGGACTCTTTTTTTCAAAACATTTTTAATTTCTGATTTTTTTTTTTATTTCTGAAAAAGGTCATTATTCATCCTAACATTTAAAAAAAACTGGGATTTTTTTCATTCCTGAAAAACGTCGGCATTCTGACTTTTCAGAAATTAAAAAAGAAAAAAAACCATCATCTTCCGTAATTTCGTTTTCCAAAATCTAAAAGTTAAAACAAAACATTTAATAAAGTATTTAACAAAAATGATAAGTTGTCCTTTTAAAAAAAGGCTGTGAAATATACGTACGACTTTTTGGGCGAGTTTTATGCAGTTATGCGTGAAGGTTGCAGAGCTCTGAACCAGAATAATCGTGAAATAAGTCAGATTAACCACAGAGGCAAAATGTTGAATAAACGAGTGGAAATATGAGTTCATGAGAAATGGTGATGATGGAGGAATTTCCCACAATGCACTTCACCTCTGCTAACAAACTTCAGCTTCCAGTTCTACGTCATGCCTGGACAAAAGATGACATCACACGCTACTTCTCTAAAGTACTTCTTTGTTTTTATTCTAATTATTTAATTTAAACGACACAAAAGTTTCTGATTTAAACGTAGAAATAAACTTTTCTCCATCATCCAGACTGAAACGTTTGCAAGTTTCTTCTGTTATTGTTTATCTGTTAGGAGATATGTAGGAAGAATAAACAAAAGCATCCTCTCACGTCTCCATGGCGACCTCCGGTCACCCTTCGTATTGTTCAGGAGCCTCGAAGTCGCGCTCAGATCCAAAACGGTTGGTGACTCCTGATCTAAACCTAGAGCCCAGTTTACCTGTTAGGATGATGATGATGATGATGATGACGATGACGTTGATGGTGAAGATGATGATGATGGTCGGGTCATGTGACTGCTCTCCAGTTCCTGCTCATTTAAACCAGTTACCAGCAGCTGTTGCTTATTCATATTATTTTGGCTAAAACCTCGCCACACCATCCTTCTGTTGCTTAGCAACTGTTTACTCTTCATCACTGACTGGAACCACGTTGATATCTGGATCCGGTCTAAACTGGATCCAGATATCAGTTATTAGTTAAGCTACCAGTTTAGACCAGTTCCAGATAAAACTGGTTTGGATATCAGGATCCGGTTTAGACTGGTTCCTGATATAAGGATCTGGTTTAAACCAGTTTCAGATCCAGTTCAGACTGGTTCTGGATATCAGGATCCGGTTTAAACCGCCTCGGTCCAAATATCAGGATTCGGTTTAAACTGGTTCTGATATCAGGATCTGGTTTAAACCAGTTTGGTTCCAGATATCAGGATTCGTTTAGACTGGTTCTGGATATCAGGATCCGGTTTAAACCAGTTTGGTTCCAAATATCAGGATCTCGGTTTAAACTAGTTCAGTTTCAGATATCAGGATCCGGTTTAGACCGGTTCTGGTTCCAAATATCAGGATTCGGTTTAAACCGGTTCTGGATATCAGGATCCGGTTTATACCAGTTTGGTTCCAGATATCAGGATCCGGTTTAGACTGGTTCTGGATATCAGGATCTGGTTTAGACTGGTTCTGGATATCAGGATCTGGTTTAAACCGGTTTGATATCAGATCCGGTTTAGACCGGTTCTGGATATCAGGATCCGGTTTATACCGGTTTGGTTCCAAATATCAGGATTCGGTTTAAACTGGTTCATTTCAGATATCAGGATCCGGTTTAGACCGGTTCTGGATAACAGGATCTGGTTTAAACTGGTTCCGAATATCAGGATCTGGTTTAAACCAGCTCAGTTCCAAATATCAGGATTCGGTTTAAACTGGTTTTGGATATCAGGATCCGGTTTAGACTGGTTCTGGATATCAGGATCCGGTTTTGTCCTGTTCTGGATATCAGGATCCGGTTTAGACCGGTTCTGGATATCAGGATCCGGTTTAGACCGGTTCTGGAAAACAGGATCTGGTTTAAACTAGTTCAGGATTTCAGGACCGGCTTCACCCTTTTTGAAAAAAGTATATTGTTTAAATTTCTTTTCTCTATATATATGTTGTTTACCAAATTTTATCCCCTGTTTTTTATGGTTCTGTATATAAGGATACCCTTTATAATATATTTGTATATTAAAGTTTTTTTTTAACTGGTTCTTGATATCAGGATCCGGTTTTGTCCGGTTCTGGATATCAGGATCCGGTTTAGACCGGTTCTGGATATCAGGATCCGGTTTAGACCGGTTCTGGATATCAGGTCTGTCTACATTGAGGTCTACCGTGTGAAGGAGGACTGAGGACAGAACTCAGTGAATTTCGACTGTCCGGCTGCTTTTATCATCTTTCTAACAATAATAAATAATTTCAGATCTAAAATCACAGAAACGCTGATTTATTTCTGCATTCTATTATCATGAGAACGATAAACATTTTCCATTTCTGAACTTATTTTCTAATTTATTTGACTTAAAAGTGTGAATTTCCATGTTGGATCAGGGCAGTATGATGTCGTAGAGGAATTCATCAGTTCTGATCATGTCATGTTCACATGCGCTTAATGAAGGTGGATAAAAGTATTTAACGAGAATAAATCAGAGTTTTGGTTGAAGACTGAATCCGTTCTAGAAACTCCATCTTACGTAAAACCTCCGTCACATAACAGAAGATGATCCGTTTCCTGCATTTTCTGGATATTCTAACAAAAATATCGTCTTTTAGTTTGTCGTTAACACTCAGCGGTGACGTCCTTCATCTCTGCAGCTTCCTCGTCTTCCTCTCCAGCTTCATGTAACCATGACGACGGTGGTCGCCGTCAGCTGCAGACTCACCTGGAACATGTGATGCTGGATCATGGACTGATGAGCTGAAGGATGGGATGGAGTCTGCAGATCCTCGGATCTGGTTCAGGACCAGCGAGATGCTGAAAACGCTGCGGTGCCGCCATCTAGTGGCGGTGCGGCGCATTACTGCACCTGAACGCACCAGCGTTTATACAACAGCTGGAAAATGCAAATGAGGACTAAAGATGGAGATTCCGACATTCATCTGGACTTTCATGTCATCACGGAACGTTTTAGATTTTATCATCAGCTTCATTTATTTATATGGAGATTCAAAGCTGCAGCACAGTTCTGTTGCCGGGCAGATTAGATCTGACAGGTGGTTCTGACGTGCGTCTGGAACCGAGGATTTCCAGATTTCTCGATCTGAGCTGGACAGGGTGACCTTTGACCCCTGAGGTCAGGGTCAGGCCTGCAGGTTCTGGACCGAGCTGGTGGGGGATCAGGTGACACCTAAAACCTGCAGCCCTGCAGGACCAGAACTGTCGGGACCAGGATCCTGGACCAGTCAGACCAGAACGAGAATCCAGACCAGGATCTAAAACCTGCAGCCCTGCAGGACCAGAACTGTCGGGACCAGGATCCTGGACCAGTCAGACCAGAACGGGAATCCAGACCAGGATCTAAAACCTGCAGCCCTGCAGGACCAGAACTGTCGGGACCAGGATCCTGGACCAGTCAGACCAGAACGGGAATCCAGACCAGGATCTAAAACCTGCAGGACTGCAGGACCAGAACTGTCGGGACCAGGATCCTGGACCAGTCAGACCAGAACGGGAATCCAGACCAGGATCATAGGTGAGGAAGACTTGGGAAGGATCTGGACCAGTCAGACCAGAACGGGAATCCAGACCAGGATCTAAAACCTGCAGGACTGCAGGACCAGAACTGTCGGGACCAGGATCCTGGACCAGTCAGACCAGAACGGGAATCCAGACCAGGATCGAAAACCTGCAGCCCTGCAGGACCAGAACTGTCGGGACCAGGATCCTGGACCAGTCAGACCAGAACGGGAATCCAGACCAGGATCGAAAACCTGCAGGACTGTCGCTCACAAGGACCAGAGTCCCAGATCTCTGATCCCAGCTCCAGACTGGTACCAGAAACAAGTCTGAAAACCCGGTTCTGATGGAGTCGGATCCGGATGATGAAGAACTGCAACCTGCTACATTACAGCAGGACGGCCGAGGAAGAGGAGGGAACGGATCTGGACTGGAATCCTGATGTGGAGCAACCGGGACGTGTTTACAAACGTGTTTACAGACGTGTTTACAAACGTGTTTACAGACGTGTTTACAGACGTGTTTACAAACGTGTTTATTAACATGTTTCAGACGTGTTTACAAACATGTTTATTAACATGTTTCAGACGTGTTTACAAACATGTTTATTAACATGTTTCAGACGTGTTTACAAACATGTTTATTAACGTGTTTACAGACGTGTTTACAGACGTGTTTACAAACGTGTTTATTAACATGTTTCAGACGTGTTTACAAACATGTTTATTAACATGTTTCAGACGTGTTTACAAACGTGTTTACAGACGTGTTTACAAACATGTTTATTAACATGTTTCAGACGTGTTTACAAACATGTTTATTGACATGTTTCAGACGTGTTTACAAACGTGTTTATTAACATGTTTCAGACGTGTTTACAAACGTGTTTATTAACATGTTTCAACATGTTTACAAACATGTTTATTAACATGTTTCAGACGTGTTTACAAACATGTTTATTGACATGTTTCAGACGTGTTTACAAACGTGTTTATTAACATGTTTCAGACGTGTTTACAAACGTGTTTATTAACATGTTTCAGGCGTGTTTACAAACCTGTTTACAGACGTGTTTACAAACATGTTTATTAACATGTTTCAGACGTGTTTACAAACATGTTTATTGACATGTTTCAGACGTGTTTACAAACGTGTTTATTAACATGTTTCAGACGTGTTTACAAACGTGTTTATTAACATGTTTCATACATTTTACAAACATGTTTATTAACATGTTTCAGGCGTGTTTACAAACATGTTTATTGACATGTTTCAGGCGTGTTACAACGTGTTTATAACATTTTCAGGCGTGTTTACAACGTGTATTAACATTTTCAGCGGACAAACCGTTACACCATACCACCACGGACACGTGTTTACAAACATGTTTATTAACATGTTTCAGGCGTGTTTACAAACATGTTTATTGACATGTTTCAGGCGTGTTTACAAGCGTGTTTATTAACATGTTTCAGACGTGTTTACAAGCGTGTTTATTAACATGTTTCAGACGTGTTTACAGACAAACTACACGTGTTACAAACATGTTTATTAACATTACAGTTTACAAACATGTTTATTAACATGTTTCAGACGTGTTTACAAACATGTTTATAGACATGTTTCAGACGTGTTTACAAACATGTTTATTAACGAGTTTCAGACGTGTTCAAACGTGTTTATTAACATGTTTCACTGTTTACAGACGTGTTTACAAACCTGTTTACAGACGTGTTTGAAACATGTATATAAACATGTTTCGGACGTGACAAACGTGTTTACAGGCGTGTTTACAAACATGTTTATTAACATGTTTCAGAAGTCTCTACAAGACTGTTAACAGACGTGCTTTTAGACGCATTTATGTTTATTAACGTGTTTCAGACGTTTTCACAAACATGTTTACACACGTGTTGTTTACAGACGTGTTGTTTACAGACATATTTATTAACATGTTTCAGATGTGTTTATAAATGTGTTTAAAGCTTTGTTTACAGCCATGTTTACAAACATGTTTATTGACGTGTTTCCAGGTTTAAATCCAGCCATGAAGCTGATGAGTAGACATAAAACTCTCTTTTTGCTTCTCGTCTGTCCCGGATTTACTTTTTTTCGGTTTGCGTTTCCCGATCATCTAAACTCGGGATAATCGGGCCGATCGATGCCGACCCGCCTCACAAACACGTCTCTGTCATGTGATGAGACTTTGATGAAACAGGAGCTGAACATGATGATCAGGAACGTAAAGAATCAGCCGAACACATGAAATGAACCAGAATGAAATGACAACAGATCATGATTGATGATTTTATTAGGAAACAAAGTGATCAGCCATGAATGTCCCACAGATCGTACAGAACAGTGAACATAGCTGAGAACAGGACACAGAGATCGTCTCTGATTGGCTGGAACCGAGCACCAGCTGACATCCACGGCTCTGACATGGACTCATGTTAAAAACAACAGTTCATTCAACGTCCAGCTGCTGGCAGGCAGGAGAGACATGCAAACGAGACGACGGAGACCTTCAGAGGACGAAAGAAAACCACAAAAAGCACAAAGACGGAGACATTCGTCCCAAATGTCGAGAAGCTGCAGGAAGACAAACGGCAGAGAGCTTTGGCATGTTTGGTTCAGGAACAAGACCTGCACGGGAGGCTGGAGAAAGAACTGGTACCCAGATTCAGGATTCATGAGTCACGATTCAGGATTCATGAGTCACGATTCAGGATTCATTACTCATGACTTATGAATCATAATTCATGATTCGTGATTCACGATTCAGGATTCATGACTGATGACTAATGAATCATAATTCATGACTCGTGATTCATGAGTCACGATTCAGGATTCATGAGTCCCCATTCAGGATTCATGAGTCATGACTTATGAATCATAATTCATGACTCGTGATTCATGATTCAGGATTCAGGATTTATGATTCAATATTCAGGATTCAGGATTCATGAGTCACGATTCAGGTTTCATGAGTCACGATTCAGGATTCATGACTCATGACTAATGAATCATAATTCATGACTCATGAAGTATGAATCTTAATTCATGACTCATGATTCATGAGTCACAATTCAGGATTCATGAGTCACGATTCAGGATTCATGACTCATGACTAATGAATCATAATTCATGACTCATGAAGTATGAATCATAATTCATGACTCATGACTTATGATTCGTAATTCATGACTCATGACGTATGAATCATAATTCATGACTCGTAATTCACGATTCAGGATTTATGATTCATGATTCAGGATTCAGGATTCATGACTCACCATTCAGGATTCATGAGTCATGACTTATGAATCATAATTCATGACTCATGATTCACGATTCAAATTCAGGATTCATGACTCATCACTTAGGAATCATAAGTCATGACGTATGAATCATAATTCATGACTCATGACTTATGAATCATAATTCATGACTCGTGATTCAGGATTCATGACTCACGATTCAGGATTCATGAGTTATGACTTATGAATCACAATTCATGACTCATGATTCATGACTTATGAATCACAATTCATGACTCATGATTCATGATTCACGGTTCTGAAGACTCTGTAGTTCTAATTGGTGTAAAACTGAACTGAGGAACCAACAGTATAAAAGTAGTCAGATAACTGAGCACCTGAACCGGTGAAATGTCTCTGAGTCTGTGTTGCCGTCGGCGACGGCTAATATGGCTGATAACCTGCTGGTGCAGGGGGGGGGGGCTAGCAGCAGCTTAGCGAGGCAGCGAGCACCGGCAGCAGCACGGCGCCCCCGTACGGACGCAGCGCCCCCGAGCTGCTGTTAGCATTCAGCAGGAAGAACGGGCTGCTGGAGTTGGAGTTGGACCTGGACCGGTCTGGGTCCGGGTCCGGGTCCGGCTGAGACCTGAGGGACGGAGTACCTTCACATCCACGCTCGATCTGCCCGCTGCGGAACAAGGCGTCGCTCAGGAGGTCCGGCAGGCGCCCGTTCAGGTCCACGGACGCCAGGCAGCCCTGGAAGCCCTCTCTGGACGCCACCAGCTTCGGGAGGCTGCCGTACATCCCCGGACCCAGTCCCGCGATGAAGAGGTCACCTGGGGGAGACGGGAGGACGGAGGACACGGGGACAAAGAGGACAAACCAGAACCATGAAGACCTGAACCCTGTTAGTCACACAAAGCGGCGGCTTTGATGACGTCACAGTTATGCAACAACACAGCAAGTAAACGTCTGTAAATGACAACGAATCACCACGAATAAGCAACTCAAAGCCGCTCGGAGCTCACGGGGGGGTCCGACTGACGTTTGGGAACAGAACAACGGTGAGATGAAGGAGTTTGTGGCAGATAATGATCATTTAGAGGCTGCACACAGTTACCGCATCACCTCCATGATATCGGACACGCTGATCTGGACTGGATCTAATATCTGCTGAAGGAGTTCACGTTACACCAAAACCGTCTGATGAGGACACGAACGGATTCATGCTGGAAAACACGAACTGCCCCTTTAAATGGCCAGGGCTGCACCGATACCAGCATCGGTATGGGAGCGAGCACTGATACCGATACCAGCATCGGTATGGGAGCGAGCACTGATACCGATACCAGCATCGGTATGGGAGCGAGCGCTGATACCAGCATCAGTATGGGAGCGAGCACTGATACCGATACCAGCATCGGTATGGGAACTAGCACTGATACCAGCATCGGTATGTGAGCGAGCACTGATACCAGCATCAGTATGGAGCGTCGCTGTCCAGCATCAGATCAGTGCTCGCTCCCATACCGAACACATCGGTATCAGTGCCGCTCCCAACCGATACCAGCATCGGTATCGGAGCGGGCACTGATACCAGCATCAGTATGGAGCGAGCACGATACCAGCATCAGTATGGGGCCGAGCACTGATACCGATACCAGCATCGGTATGTGAGCGAGCAGCGATACCAGCATCAGTATGGGAGCGAGCACTGATACCGATACCAGCATCGGTATGTGAGCGAGCAGCGATACCAGCATCAGTATGGGAGCGAGCGCTGATACCAGCATCAGTATGGGAGCGAGCGCTGATACCAGCATCAGTATGGGAGCGAGCACTGATACCGATACCAGCATCGGTATGGGAGCGCTATACCAGCATCAGATGGGAGCGAGCACTGATACCGATACCAGCATCGGTATGGGAGCGAGCAGCGATACCAGCATCGGTATGGGAGCGAGCAGCGATGGACGATACCATCATCGGTATGGGAGCGAGCACTGATACCGATACCAGCATCGGTATGGGAGCGAGCAGTGATGCCGATACCAGCATCGGTATGGGAGCGAGCACTGATACCGATACCAGCATCGTATGGGAGCGAGCAGCGATACCGATACCAGCATCGGTATGGGAGCGAGCAGCGATACCGATACCAGCATCGGTATGGGAGCGAGCAGCGATACCGATACCAGCATCGATATGGGAGCGAGCAGCGATACCGATACCAGTATCGGTATGGGAGCGAGCAGCGATACCGATACCAGCATCAGTATGGGAGCGAGCAGCGATACCGATACCAGCATCAGTATGGGAGCGAGCAGCGATACCGACACCAGCATCGGTATGGGAGCGAGCAGCGATACCAGCATCGGTATGGGAGCGAGCAGCGATACCAGCATCAGTATGGGAGCGAGCACTGATACCGATACCAGCATCGGTATGGGAACTAGCACTGATACCGATACCAGCATCGGTATGGGAACTAGCACTGATACCGATACCAGCATCGTATGGGAGCGAGCAGCGATACCAGCATCGGTATGGGAGCGAGCAGCGATACCGATACCATTATCGGTATGGGAGCGAGCACTGATACCGATACCAGCATCGGTATGGGAGCGAGCACTGATACCGATACCAGCATCGGTATGGGAGCGAGCAGCGATACCGATACCATTATCGGTATGGGAGCGAGCAGCGATACCGATACCAGCATCGGTATGGGAGCGAGCAGCGATACCGATACCAGCATCGGTATGGGAGCGAGCAGCGATACCGATACCATTATCGATATGGGAGCGAGCAGCGATACCGATACCATTATCGGTATGGGAGCGAGCAGCGATACCGATACCAGCATCAGTATGGGAGCGAGCAGCGATACCGATACCAGCATCAGTATGGGAGCGAGCAGCGATACCGACACCAGCATCGGTATGGGAGCGAGCAGCGATACCGATACCATTATCGGTATGGGAGCGAGCACTGATACCGATACCAGCATCGGTATGGGAGCGAGCAGCGATACCGATACCAGCATCTGTATGGGAGCGAGCAGCGATACCGATACCAGCATCTGTATGGGAGCGAGCAGCGATACCGATACCAGCATCGGTATGGGAGCGAGCAGCGATACCGATACCAGCATCAGTATAGGAGCGAGCACTGATACCGATACCAGCATCGGTATGGGAGCGAGCAGCGATACCAGCATCGGTATGGGAGCGAGCAGCGATACCAGCATCGGTATGGGAGCGAGCAGCGATACCGATACCAGCATCGGTATGGGAGCGAGCACTGATACCGATACCAGCATCGTTATTGGAGCGAGCAGCGATACCGATACCAGCATCGGTATGGGAGCGAGCACTGATACCGATACCAGCATCGTTATTGGAGCGAGCAGCGATACCGATACCAGCATCGGTATGGGAGCGAGCAGCGATACCGATACCAGCATCGATATGGGAGCGAGCAGCGATACCGGTACCAGCATCGATATGGGAGCGAGCAGCGATACCGGTACCAGCATCGGTATCGGGACATCCCCAGGTTTAACACGCAGATCTTTGCTGGATCGGCCCACAGACGGATTTCTGCCCGTGGAAATGAAGTAGGACAGAAATAGGAAGCAGGAAGTCCTCCTTGTCTCCTTGTCTCCTTGTCCTCCTTGTCTCCTCTGCAGGAGGGAAAGCTGATTCCTTCCGGACCGTCGTGGGAAAAGGAAATATCTTAATGTCAGTTTAACACGTTAATGAGAGGAAATAACGACGCTTCAGGACATTATACACAATCATTCAGAGTTCGTATTCAGCATTTTAAATTTGGCCCACTGAGTGACCGGGCAGTCTGTGGCAGAGATGCAGGAGGAGGAGACGAAGAAGACCAACACGAAGAAGAAGAACACGAACATGAAGAAGACGAACACGAAGAAGACCAACACGAAGAAGACTACGAACACGAAGAAGACCAACACGAAGAAGACCAACACGAACATGAAGAAGACCAACACGAAGAAGACCAACACGAAGAAGACTACGAACACGAAGAAGACGAACACGAAGAAGAACACCAAGAAGACTACGAACACGAAGAAGACCAACACGAAGAAGACGAAGACGAACACGAAGAAGACGAAGAAGAACACGAACACGAAGAAGACGAACATGAAGAAGACAACACGAAGAAGACGAACACGAAGAAGACTAACACGAAGAAGACGAACACGAAGAAGAACACGAAGAAGACTACGAACACGAAGAAGACCAACACGAAGAAGAAGAACACCAAGAAGACTACGAACACGAAGAAGACGACGAACACGAAGAAGACGAACACGAAGAAGACCAACACGAAGAAGAAGAACACCAAGAAGACCAACACGAAGAAGACTACGAACACGAAGAAGACGAACACGAAGAAGACGAAGACGAACACGAAGAAGAAGAAGACGAACACGAAGAAGACGAAGACGAACACGAAGAAGAAGAACACGAACACGAAGAAGACGAACACGAACACGAAGAAGACCAACACAAAGAAGAACACCAAGAAGACTACGAACACGAAGAAGACGAACACGAAGAAGAAGAACACGAACAGGAAGAAGACCAACACGAAGAAGACCAACACGAAGAAGACGAAGACGAACACGAAGAAGACGAAGACGAACACGAAGAAGAAGAACACCAAGAAGACTACGAACACGAAGAAGACTACGAACACGAAGAAGAAGAACATGAACGGGAAGAAGACGAACACGAAGAAGACCAACACGAAGAAGACTACGAACACGAAGAAGACCAACACGAAGAAGACCAACACGAACATGAAGAAGACCAACACGAAGAAGACCAACACGAAGAAGACTACCAACACGAAGAAGACTACGAACACGAAGAAGACGAACACGAAGAAGAACACCAAGAAGACTACGAACACGAAGAAGACTACGAACACGAAGAAGACGAACACGAAGAACCAACACGAAAAAGAAGAACACCAAGAAGACCAACACGAAGAAGACACGAACACGAAGAAGACCAACACGAAGAAGACGAAGACGAACACGAAGAAGACGAAGACGAACACGAAGAAGACGAAGACGAACACGAAGGAAGAAGAACACGAACACGAAGAAGACGAAGACGAACACGAAGAAGACCAACACAAGAAAGAAGAACACCAAGAAGACTACGAACACGAAGAAGACGAACACGAAGAAGAAGAACACGAACAGGAAGAAGACCAACACGAAGAAGACCAACACGAAGAAGAAGAAGAACACGAAGAAGACGAACGAACACGAAGAAGAAGAACACCAAGAAGACTACGAACACGAAGAAGACTACGAACACGAAGACACGAACACGAAGAAGAAGAACATGAACAGGAAGAAGACGAACACGAAGAAGACGAAGACGAAGAAGACGAAGACCAACACGAAGAAGACCAACACGAAGAAGACAAAGACGAACACGAAGAAGACGAAGACCAACACGAAGAAGAAGAACACCAAGAAGACCAACACGAAGACTACGAACACGAAGAAGACCAACACGAAGAAGACCAACACGAAGAAGACGAACACGAAGAAGAAGAAGACGAACAGAAGAAGAAACATGAAGAAGACGAACACGAAGAAGACGAAGAAGAACACCAAGAAGACTACGAACACGAAGAAGACTACGAACACGAAGAAGAACACGAACACGAAAAGACGAACACGAAGAAGACGATGACCAACATGAAGAAGACGAACACGAAGAAGACGAAAACGAACACGAAGAAGACGAACGAACACGAAGAAGAAACAAGAAGACACCAACACAAAAGACACGAACACCAAAAGACACGAACACCAAGAAGACACGAACACGGAGAAGACGAACACGAACAGGAAGAAGACGAACACGAAGAAGACGAAGACCAACACGAAGAAGACGAACACGAAGAAGACGAAGACCAACACGAAGAAGACCAACACGAAGAAGACGAAGACCAACACGAAGAAGAAGAACACCAAGAAGACCAACACGAAGAAGACTACGAACACGAAGAAGACCAACACGAAGAAGACGAACACGAACACGAAGAAGAAGACGAACACGAAGAAGAACACGAACACGAAGAAGACGAACATGAAGAAGACTAACACGAAGAAGACGAACACGAAGAAGAACACGAAGAAGACTACGAACACGAAGAAGACCAACACGAAGAAGAAGAACACCAAGAAGACTACGAACACCAAGAAGACTACGAACACGAAGAAGAAGAACACGAACAGGAAGAAGACGAACACGAAGAAGACGAAGACGAACACGAAGAAGACCAACACGAAGAAGACCAACACGAAGAAGAAGAACACCAAGAAGACTACAACACAAAAACACGAACACGAAGAAGACGAACACCAAGAAGAACACCAAGAAGACTACGAACACGAAGAAGACACGAACACGAAGAAGAAAGAACACAAACACGAAGAAGACGAACACGAAGAAGAACACCAAGAAGACTACGAACACGAAGAAGACCAACACGAAGAAGACCAACACGAAGAAGACTACGAACACGAAGAAGACGCACGCGAAGAAGATGAATACGAACACGAACAAGAAGAAGACGAACACAAAGAAGACGGACACAAAGAAGATGAAACGTACACCAAGAAGACGAACACGAACAAGAAGAAGACGAACACGAAGAAGATGAATACGAACACGAAGAAGACTACGAACACGAAGAAGACGCACGCGAAGAAGACGAAGATAAACACGAAGAAGACGAACACGAACGCAAAGAAGATGAATACGAACACGAAGAAGACTACGAACACGAAGAAGACGAACATGAACACGAAGAAGACGAACACGAAGAAGATGAATACGAACACGAAGAAGACACGAACATGAAGAAGACTAACACGAAGAAGACGAAAAGGAACACGAAGAAGACGAACACGAAGAAGAAAACGAAGAAGATGAACACGAACACGAAGGAGACGAACACGAAGAAGAGTGGCTGTCCAGTGGAGCAGGGTTGCATGGAAAACTTAAAGTACGGTGGCCCGTGAGGACCACTGTTCCCCACGACTGCTTTATCAGATATGAGATTAAACCGTGATGAATATTCATGAAGCCGGAGTTATTTTCTAACGATGTTTCTTCTTTCTTATATAACCGTGTCTTTTCCATCGTAACGGCTGATCAGCCTCCGGTCCGTGGGGACTCAGACGCCACGGTAACCTGGACGTGCAGCGTCAGACGAGCCGGCGGCGGTGTCCTCTGATATGAGACGGGGGGCGAGCGAGTCGGGCGTGGGACCCCGGCCTACCTTTCAGGTCCAGGTTCTTGGCCCCGTTGATGCTCTGGCTCGTGGCCGTGGCGTCCACCTTCAGCGTGTGCGTGTTGCTGTTGTCCCGGGTGATGGCCACGTTGTGCCACTGGTTGTCGTTCAGCGCCCGCTCGCTTTTACCCTTGATCAGGTTGGGTCCGTTCCCGAGGTCGAAGACGTAGTGGATGTATCTGCAGGGGGGGAGACAGCGGGAGACGTGCAGCCGTTACACCTGCCGATGCTCTTCACGGACCACAAAAAAATGAAGGTGGGGGCTCAGGAGATTAATGATGATGATGCAGGGTGAAAACACAGCAGAGATGAACGTGTGGTCCTTCCAGACAGGAGGAAGGTTTCCATCACATCTCAGAGGTTTAAGGGTGTAGAAAACCATCAGGTCCCCCCCCCCCCCCCCCCAGATCGGACCTACCCTTTCACCAGCTCGACGGCGATGAAGTCGTTGCCGTCTCCAGAGTTGAAGAGGATGAAGCCGTCCGGGGACGTGGTCTTGAACTGGAAGAACAGGTGCATGGAGGTGTAGGCCTGCAGGGTGGCCAGGCTCAGGTAGCTGCTCTTGGACTTGAAGGTGACGGGGTCGGCGATGATGGAGCGCACGCCGAAGCGGGCGTTCAGCTCGCAGAAGTCGATGTCGCCGTTCTTACACAGGTCGATGTAGAGCATGCCGTTAAACCTGAGGGGAGGAGGAGGAGGAGGATGAAGGTTCACGTTACACTCAATCCCAGTCAGATTCAGAACCTTTAATCCCAGTCAGCACCAGAACCTTTAATCCCAGTCAGATTCAGAACCTTTAATCCCAGTCAGCATCAGAATCTTTAATCCCAGTCATCATCAGAATCTTTAATCCCAGTCAGCATCAGAACCTTTAATCCCAGTCAGCATCAGAACCTTTAATCCCAGTCAGCATCAACTTTATTTAAAACAAAACCTTTAATCCCAGTCAGCATCTAGAACCTTTCATCCAAGTCAGCACCAGAACCTTTAATCCCAGTCAGCATCAGAACCTTTAATCCCAGTCAGCATCTAGAACCTTTAATCCCAGTCAGCATCAGAACCTTTAATCCCAGTCAGCATCCAGAACCTTTAATCCCAGTCAGCATCAGAACCTTTAATCCCAGTCAGCATCAGAACCTTTAATCCCAGTCAGCATCAGAACCTTTAATCCCAGTCAGCATCAGAACATTTAATCCCAGTCAGCATCAGAACCTTCAATCCCAGTCAGCATCTAGAACCTTTGATCCCAGTCAGCATCAGAACCTTTCATCCCAGTCAGCATCAGAACCTTTAATCCCAGTCAGCATCTACGACCTTTAATCCCAGTCAGCATCTAGAACCTTTAATCCCAGTCAGAATCAGAACCTTTAATCCCAGTCAGCATCTAGAACCTTTAATCCCAGTCAGAATCAGAACCTTTAATCCCAGTCAGCATCTAGAACCTTTAATCCCAGTCAGAATCAGAACCTTTAATCCCAGTCAGCATGTAGAACCTTTAATCCCAGTCAGCATCTAGAACCTTTAATCCCAGTCAGCATCTAGAACCTTTAATCCCAGTCAGAATCAGAACCTTTAATCCCAGTCAGCATCTAGAACCTTTAATCCCAGTCAGCATCTAGAACCTTTAATCCCAGTCAGCATCTAGAACCTTCAATCCCAGTCAGCATAAGAACCTTTAATCCCAGTCAGCATAAGAACCTTTAATCCCAGTCCGCATCAGAACCTTTAATCCCAGTCAGCATCTAGAACCTTTAATCCCAGTCATCATCAGAACCTTTAATCCCAGTCAGCATCTAGAACCTTTAATCCCAGTCAGCATCAGAACCTTTAATCCCAGTCAGCATCTAGAACCTTTAATCCCAGTCAGCATCTACGACCTTTAATCCCAGTCAGCATCTAGAACCTTTAATCCCAGTCAGCATCTAGAACCTTTAATCCCAGTCAGCATCTAGAACCTTAAATCCCAGTCAGTATCAGAACCTTTAATCCCAGTCAGCATCTACGACCTTTAATCCCAGTCAGCATCTAGAACCTTTAATCCCAGTCAGCATCTAGAACCTTTAATCCCAGTCAGAATCAGAACCTTTAATCCCAGTCAGCATCTAGAACCTTTAATCCCAGTCAGCATCCAGAACCTTTAATCCCAGTCAGCATCTAGAACCTTTAATCCCAGTCAGCATAAGAACCTTTAATCCCAGTCAGCATAAGAACCTTTAATCCCAGTCAGCATCTAGAACCTTTAATCCCAGTCCGCATCTAGAACCTTTAATCCCAGTCAGCATCAGAACCTTTAATCCCAGTCAGCATCTAGAACCTTTAATCCCAGTCAGCATCAGAACCTTTAATCCCAGTCAGCATCTAGAACCTTTAATCCCAGTCAGCATCAGAACCTTTAATCCCAGTCAGCATCTAGAACCTTTAATCCCAGTCAGCATCAGAACCTTTAATCCCAGTCAGCATCAGAACCTTTAATCCCAGTCAGCATCTAGAACCTTTAATCCCAGTCAGCATCTAGAACCTTTAATCCCAGTCAGCATCTAGAACCTTTAATCCCAGTCAGCATCTAGAACCTTTAATCCCAGTCAGCATAAGAACCTTTAATCCCAGTCAGCATCTAGAACCTTTAATCCCAGTCAGCATAAGAACCTTTAATCCCAGTCAGCATCTAGAACCTTAAATCCCAGTCAGCATCAGAACCTTTAATCCCAGTCAGTATCAGAACCTTTAATCCCAGTCAGCATCTAGAACCTTTAATCCCAGTCAGCATAAGAACCTTTAATCCCAGTCAGCATCTAGAACCTTTAATCCCAGTCAGCATCAGAACCTTTAATCCCAGTCAGCATCTAGAACCTTTAATCCCAGTCAGCATCAGAACCTTTAATCCCAGTCAGAATCAGAACCTTTAATCCCAGTCAGCATCTAGAACCTTTAATCCCAGTCAGCATGTAGAACCTTTAATCCCAGTCAGCATGTAGAACCTTTAATCCCAGTCAGCATCAGAACCTTAAATCCCAGTCAGCATCAGAACCTTTAATCCCAGTCAGTATCAGAACCTTTAATCCCAGTCAGCATCTAGAACCTTTAATCCCAGTCAGCATAAGAACCTTTAATCCCAGTCAGCATCCAGAACCTTTAATCCCAGTCAGCATCAGAACCTTTAATCCCAGTCAGCATCTAGAACCTTTAATCCCAGTCAGCATCAGAACCTTTAATCCCAGTCAGCATCAGAACCTTTAATCCCAGTCAGCATCAGAACCTTTAATCCCAGTCAGCATAAGAACCTTTAATCCCAGTCAGCATCTAGAACCTTTAATCCCAGTCAGCATCTACGAACCTTTAATCCCAGTCAGCATCAGAACCTTTAATCCCAGTCAGCATCTAGAACCTTTAATCCCAGTCAGCATCCAGAACCTTTAATCCCAGTCAGCATCCAGAACCTTTAATCCCAGTCAGTATCAGAACCTTTAATCCCAGTCAGCATCAGAACCTTTAATCCCAGTCAGCATCAGAACCTTTAATCCCAGTCAGCATCAGAACCTTTAATCCCAGTCAGCATCCAGAACCTTTAATCCCAGTCAGTATCAGAACCTTTAATCCCAGTCAGCATCAGAACCTTTAATTCCAGTCAGCATCAGAACCTTTAATCCCAGTCAGCATCAGAACCTTTAATCCCAGTCAGCATCAGAACCTTTAATCCCAGTCAGCATCCAGAACCTTTAATCCCAGTCAGTATCAGAACCTTTAATCCCAGTCAGCATCAGAACCTTTAATCCCAGTCAGCATCTAGAACCTTTAATCCCAGTCAGCATCAGAACCTTTAATCCCAGTCAGCATCAGAACCTTTAATCCCAGTCAGCATCAGAACCTTTAATCCCAGTCAGCATCAGAACCTTTAATCCCAGTCAGCATCAGAACCTTTAATCCCAGTCAGCATCAGAACCTTTAATCCCGGTCAGCATCAGAACCTTTAATCCCAGTCAGCATCTAGAACCTTTAATCCCAGTCAGCATCAGAACCTTTAATCCCAGTCAGCATCAGAACCTTTAATCCCAGTCAGCATCCAGAACCTTTAATCCCAGTCAGCATCTAGAACCTTTAATCCCAGTCAGCATAAGAACCTTTAATCCCAGTCAGCATCAGAACCTTTAATCCCAGTCAGCATCAGAACCTTTAATCCCAGTCAGCATCAGAACCTTTAATCCCAGTCAGCATCAGAGCCTTTAATCCCAGTCAGCATCAGAACCTTTAATCCCAGTCAGCATCAGAACCTTTAATCCCAGTCAGCATCAGAACCTTTAATCCCAGTCAGCATCAGAACCTTTAATCCCAGTCAGCATCAGAACCTTTTCTAACAGAAGTTTGCAGAAACACCACACAGATCAACGGTGACGACCGTAAACCTGCTGGATGGGATTGAGATGAGGGAAAACCTCCGTGGATCAGCTGAGGGGTAAACCGTCCATCACGGGTCACCCTGAGGACCACTCCGTCCCTGAGACACCGTCATCATGTAGGATAACGTCCGGTAAAATGAGCCCCTGCAGGTTTCAGCTCCTCGCTTTTGCAAGTTTAACAGCAAGTGACTGAAAATGACGTCATATTGTTGCTACATGTTTGTTTTTTTCAAAAACATGTGATGTGATTGGTCTGTGGTTGCTGATGTGGGCGGGACCACGTTTTACATCCAGGTTGCAGGAAAACAGAGTTTCGGGGTCTGGCAGACAAATTCTTCTTGAAAATGATAAGATCAATAAGTCGGTATTTAAAAGGTGTACATGTCAAATAGCTTATTTATTTTACATTTTGCGATTCACTGCCTCAAACGGATGGTGCAGTTTTACTAGCTTTGTTTTCTACGTAAAAGCGTAGTTGTGGGTGCATTTCAGCTACAACGATCCACCGTCAGAGCTCAGTTCTGATCGTTCCTGTGATTGAAAATCATTTATATTTGAACATACGAATGTGTCATAACACAATATAAGCTATTTGTTCTTATCTCCCCTGTAATTCTGCACGGCAGAGGCTTGTTTGCACGAGCTTTGGATCAGGATGCACGTGAGATGCACATGCAGATGCATGGACGCATGGATGCATGCATGCACGAACACGAACACCGGAGTTCTAAAATTGTCATGTTCGTGTCGTCCTTTCATTATTTATCTAACCTTTAACTAACCAGTAGTTTTCCTGGTATTTTTGCAGCCTTTTGTTGCTGCCATCAGATTCACGATCAATTCATTCTGTTCATAAAATAGTAAAATGCTTCAGTTTCAACGTCTGATTTGTTGTTTGTTTTATTAGGAATCAGATATGCGTTGATGACGTAAACAAATAATTGCATTCTTTTTTATGTGAATCTTACAGCGTCCTGACTGTGGGGTTTGAGGCATTATGTCCATATTTACTGACCACTTAGCAGTTTTTCCAAATGTAATATTCTATTGTCTGAAGTCTGTGGCAACATTGTACATAAGTTTTCATCAAAATTACTGATAACATTGTCAGGTATAGAGATAATCAAAGACATTACTTTGCTTCGAAATTTGACTGGGTCATGATGACAAGACAAAGACATTACCAAGAACAGGGACAGAGACAAGACCAAGAATAAGACATTACCGAGAACAGGGACAGAGACAAGACAAAGACATTACCGAAAACAGGGACAGAGACAAGACATAAGACAACAGAGAACAGGGACCGAGACAAGACCAAGACATTACCGAGAACAGGGACCGAGACAAGACCAAGACATTACCGAGAACAGGAACCGAGACAAGTCCAAGACATTCCCCGAGACAAGACCAAGACATTACCGAAAACAGGGACAGAGACAAGAATAAGACAGGACCAAGAACAGTAACCGAGACAAGAAAAGACAGACGAGAACAGGAACCGAGACAAGCCAAGCACCCGAGACAAGACCAAGACATTACCGAGAACAGGGACAGAGACAAGACCAAGACATTCCCCGAAAACAACTCCAGAACAGGACCGAGACAAGCAGACCACAGACATTACCGAAAACAGGGACAGAGACAAGAATAAGACAGGGCCAAGAACAGGAAAGCGACCGAGACAAGACCAAGACATTACAGAGAACAGGGACTGAGACAAGACTAAGACATTACCGAAAACAGGGACAGAGACAAGACAAAGACATTACCGAGAACAGGGACAGAGACAAGACAAAGACATTACCGAGAACAGGGACAGAGACAAGAACAAAGACATTACCGAGAACAGGGACAGAGACAAGACAAAGACATTACCGAGAACAGGAACGGAGACAAGACAAAGACATTACCGAGAACAGGGACCGAGACAAGACCAAGACATTACCGAGAACAGGGACAGAGACAAGACCAAGACATTACCGAGAACAGGGACCGAGACAAGACCAAGACATTACCGAGAACAGGGACGGAGACAAGACCAAGACATTACCGAGAACAGGGACCGAGACAAGAACAAGACATTACCGAAAACAGGGACAGAGACAAGACAAAGACATTACCGAAAACAGGGACAGAGACAAGACCAAGACATTACCGAAAACAGGGACAGAGACAAGACAAAGACATTACCGAGAACAGGGACGGAGACAAGACCAAGACATTACCGAGAACAGGGACCGAGACAAGACCAAGACATTACCGAGAACAGGGACCGAGACAAGACCAAGACATTACCGAGAACAGGGACCGAGACAAGACCAAGACATTACCGAGAACAGGGACCAAGACAGCACCGAGACAAGACCAAGACATTACAGAGAACAGGGACCGAGACAAGACCAAGACATTACCGAGAACAGGGACTGAGACAAGACCAAGACATTACCGAGAACAGGGACCAAGACAAGACCAAGACATTACCGAGAACAGGGACCAGAGACAAGACCAAGACATTACCAAGAACAGGGACAGAGACAAGACCAAGACATTACCGAGAACAGGGACCGAGACAAGACCAAGACATCACCGAGAACAGGGACAGAGACAAGACCAAGACATTACCGAGAACAGGGACCGAGACAAGACCAAGACATTACCGAGAACAGGAACCGAGACAAGACCAAGACATTACTGAGAACAGGAACCGAGACAAGACCAAGACATTACCGAGAACAGGGACAGAGACAAGACCAAGACATTACCAAGAACAGGGACAGAGACAAGACCAAGACATCACCGAGAACAGGGACAGAGACAAGACCAAGACATTACCGAGAACAGGGACAGAGACAAGACAAAGACATTACCGAGAACAGGGACCGAGACCAAAAGCAAGACAAGACCAAGACATATCAGAGACCAGGGACCCAGACCTAGACATTGTACAAGGCCGGGTAATGTCGCGGTCTCTGGTCTTGGTAATGTCTCAGTAATGTCTTGGTCTCAGTCTCTGGTCTTGGCCTCAGTAATGTCTTTGATCCAGTCTCTGGTCTCAGTAATGTCTTTGTCCCAGTCTCTGGTCTCGGTAATGTCTTTGTCCCAGTCTCTGGTCTCGGTAATGTCTTTGTCCCAGTCTCTGGTCTCGGTAATGTCTTTGATCCAGTCTCTCTCGGTCTTCCAGTCTCTGTCTGCCCAAATTCTCGTCTCGGTCCTGTCTTTATCCAGTCTCTGTCTCTGTCTCCAGTCTCTGTCCATTCTTTCCCAGCTCTGTCTCGATTCTTTCCCGTCTCTGTCTCGATTCTTTATCCAGTCTCTGTCCATTCTTTCCCAGCTCTGTCCAAATTCTTTTCTCGGTCTCTGTCTCAATGTCTTGTCTCGGTCTCTGTCCATTCTTCAAGGTCTCTGTCTCGGAATCTTTCCCATCTCTCTCACTATCCAGTCTCTGCCAATTCTTTTCCCAGTCTCTGTCCATTCTTATCCAGTCCTGTCCAAATTCTTTTCCCAGTCTCTGTCCGAATGTCTTTGTCCCAGTCTCTGTCTCGGTAATGTCTTATCCAGTCTCTGTCTCGGTAATGTCTTTATCCAGTCTCTGTTATGGCCTCAGTGTGTCTCGGTCTCTGGTCTCGGTAATCTTTATCCAGTCTCTGTCTCGGTAATGTCTTTATCCAGTCTCTGTCTTGCCTCATTGTCCTGTCTCTGTCTCGGTAATGTCTTTATCCAGTCTCTGTCTTGGCCTCAGTGTCTCGGTCTCTGTCTCGGTAATGCCGGTCCCGTCTCTGGTCTCGGAATTCTCGGTCCCGTCTCTGCCGAATTCTCGGTCCCGGTCTCTGCCTTTCTCGGCCCGGCCTGCCGTCCGGCCCGGCCTGTCTCGGTAATGTCTTTGTCCCAGTCTCTGGTCTCGGTAATGTCTCGGTCTCTGGTCTCGGTAATGTCTCGGTCTCGGTCTCTGGTCTCGGTAATGTCTCGGTCTCGGTCTCTGGACGGTTGGGAGAAGTGTACCGTTGTGGATGAAAGTGACCACTCTGGAGGCAGAAAAGTTTAACCCCCATTGTTACTGTCAGAGGGAAATCACAGCCACCTTTTGGGGGGCCGACCCCGTCTTTATCCAGTAACGGGATGACCCCTCCTGTCAGAATCTACGTCCTCGATCCACCGAGTACGGTGTCTGATCAGTGCAGGAATAGCTCAGCTGGCATCATATTAAAAGTCAGTGACCAGAATAACTTCTGCTCAGTCCTTCACAATCTAAAGACATTTTTCACCTCAACCCGCTAAATAAGTCTTTCAGAGCCGCAAATGTTCCATGACCTTTTTTAAAACAATGGCAATTTATCTACCGTAACGTACCGTCTTCTTCCGCAATTTATCTTTTTTTTATAATAATAATAATAATAATAATGATAAATCAGATTTATATCGCGCTTTTCAAAAGAACTCAAAGACACTTTACAGATGAAACAACAACACAGATGACAGAAGGGAAACCATGAATGTCTATGAGGGGGATGTGTGGTTGTCGATGGTGATGGAGAGGTCCTGTGTGGGAGGGAGGAGGGATTTGGGACAGGTGATCGTGATTTCAGATTTATCGTAGTTGAGTTTGAGGAAATTGGTGGTGATCCAGAGTCTATTTGCAGAGAGGCAGTTTGCGATGGTTGATACGGTCGTAGGGGAGATGGATTTGGTGGAGAGGTAAAGTTGTGTATCGTCGGCATAGCTGTGGAAGTGCAGTCCATGTTTGCGAATGATGTGTCCAAGCGGAGCATGTACGGGATAAACAGGGGGGACCGAGCACCGAACCTTGGGGTACACCATGGGTAACCAGAATGGTGTGGGATGTGCAGTCGTTGATGGAGATGTAGCGACATCTATTGGAGAGGTAGGAGGTAGATAATTATTTACTATTGAAAATATGCTGTCATTTTAAGGAAATCAGATTTAATTCTATTTTTTAGATTTTATAATAAAAAAAAACCTGCAAAAAGAGGATACTTTTTCTTTCTAATTTTCTTCATCGATAACTGTGTAAAAAGGTTAGATAAAAATGCAGCTATTATGGGAAATTATGTGGGGAATAAAACCCTTATTTCCAAGCTAATAGGGGATTATCACGCTTACCCGAACTTCCCGGTATTTGGCACAAAGTTAGGCACGTCATCAAGCTGGCTAATGCTAACCTGCTAACACGACTGTGCAGACTGCCGGCACAAACAAACGTGTGTCGTTTTATTATAAAGTTCGGTCCTTCACCGCGGCGAATCGGTCGCTTTGATCCACTTCTCATCCCTCATCACTTCAGTCTGAATGAAAACTTGGCATTGGCGTTTATCCGATTTACAAAGTTTAACAGAGTAGTAGCTGGCGGACTACTGACAGGTTAGCATTCGCCAGCTCGATACGTGCAACTTTGCGGCTGAAAAACACACAAGCATCTGAAAGCGTCCCTTCTTGGCAGTCCCCAGTTGTTCCACTGAAACGGGGGGTACAGACCCGATTTTCAGATGTTTGTGTGTTTTAAGAACGCACAATGTTAAGCACGTCAGTAAACGCTAGCTGGCTAATGCTAGCATGCTGTGAAGTGCCGGTGTTGTGCCCCACCGGCGCGAACAAACGTGTGTTTTATTATAAAGTTCGGTCCTTCACCGCGGCGAATCGATCGCTTTGATCCAGCTTTTGATCCAGTATCACTTCAGTCTAGAATGAAAACTTAAATATGTTTGGAGTTTATCAGATTTAAACAGTATAACAGAGCAGGAACGGCTGTCGTTAACATGGCCCGGAAGAGGAAGTGTCCAAATACCGGGAACTTCCGGTAAGCATGATAATCCCCTATGACAAAAGAATTACATTTTAAGGAAATATATCGCTGTCTTGGTACTTTTAGTGTCATTGTGTTGTGGGAATTCACAATTATTCCATGAATAAAAGAAACGCTGAAGTATTAGTCAGTTCTTTATCATTTTGGTTCAAGTTCCCGGGAGCCTTTGTGAAGGAGCCAAAGAGCCGCTGCAGACCCCCGCCGCTGCAGACCCCCGCCTTAGCGAGACGGCGGTTTGTGGTGTCTATGCAGGTATAAGAAATCCACAACAGTACCTGAGACTCTGCAGGTGGCCGATGAAACTGGACGGGATGGTGGAAATGAACTTGCGCTCGGTCATGGTGCCGGTTTCGATGTTGTGGAACTCCAATCGCGTGTGATCGCCCACCATTTGGCCTGGAGACGGGGAGGGTGGAGGGGATGGGTTGAAAAGAAAGACAAAAAAACGAAAAGAAAAGAGAACACTGTCTGACACTAACACAGAAGGGCTGATTTAAGGAGAAATTACATCATAGTATTAGATGAATCGTCACTACTGGCTTCACTAAGAAACACACCCCAGCATGGTTACACACTGACAACATGTCCATTTGATGCAGGTAAGTACCTTCTGCTACATCATCGTCAACCGTTAGCTTGTAGGTTTTGCCGCGGCGCACCACACGTACTGTATGCCATTCATTATCATTGAGCTTTTGCCCGGCATACAGGGTCTCCGGTCCCTTGCCTGAGAACAATGGTCAGTCACAAAGTTAAGGACATGCTGAGCCTCAAACCAAACCTTTGTTTCCCCTCCCGCCGTCATTTACCGCAAATCTGCCCACAAACAGCCGCCAATCACTTTGAGAAAAGATTTGATTCGTTCCGGAAACAAAGGTTTGGTTCAGTCAGAAAATTACACAGTGAAACACAAACACATGATAAAGCAGATCAGTGAGCTGCCGACAGAAGGAGGGGGGGTTGCTTTCACTCATCAGCGGCTCCGAGACATCTCTAATCCAGAATAATCCTGATTCTCTTTACTGACCACCTGAATTTGTTCAGCCTGATAGAAGAACCAGGGTTCCCACACGTCCTGGAGAACCTGAAAAACCTGGAAAACGCTTCAACAGTTTTCCAGTCATGGAAAGCACATGGAGAAAAAGAGTAAAATGTCCTGGAAAACGATTTTTCCTCCCTCTCATCTCAGTTTTGTAGTATTTTTGTCACGGCTACGTCGCTGCTACGTAGCTGTTTCATCACCGATTTGTCGCCACTTTATCGCAGCTTTGTTGCAGTTTCATCACGGTTTCATTGCAGCTTCATCACCGCTATGTTGCTGTTTCATCACCATTGCATCACCTCTTTGTCACAGCTCTGTTGTGGTTTCATTGCTGCTTCGTCACCGTTTAAGCGAAGTTTTGTTGCCGCTTCGTCGCAGCTTCGTCACCATTTAAGCGAAGTTTTGTTGCCGCTTCGTCGCAGCTTCGTCACCATTTAAGCGAAGTTTTGTTGCCGCTTCGTCGCAGCTTCGTCACCGTTTAAGCGAAGTTTTGTTGCCGCTTCGTCGCATCTTCGTCACCGTTTAAGCGAAGTTTTGTTGCTGCTTCGTCGCAGCTTCGTCACCATTTAAGCGAAGTTTTGTTGCCGCTTCGTCGCAGCTTCGTCACCGTTTAAGCGAAGTTTTGTTGCCGCTTCGTCGCAGTTTCATCGCCGCTTCGTCACAGTTTCGTCACCGTTTAAGCGAAGTTTTGTTGCCGCTTCGCTGCAGCTTGGTTGCCGCTATGATGCTGTTTCATCACAGTTTCATCGCCGCTTCGTCACCGTTTCGTCACCGTTTAAGCGAAGTTTCGTTGCCACTTCGTCGCAGTTTCTTCGCCGCTACGTCACAGTTTCGTCACCGTTTAAGCAAAGTTTTGTTGCCGCTTCGTTGCAGCTTGGTTGCAACTATGTTGCTGTCTCATCACAGTTTCATTGCAGCTTCATTTTCGCACCTACATCGCGGTTTCATCCCTGCTTCGTCAGCATTTCATCGCAGCTTGGTAGCTGCTATGTTGGCGTTTTGTCGCCGTTTTATCGCAGCTTTGTCACAGTTTCATCACGGTTTCATTGCAGCTTCATCACGGCTATGTTGCTGTTTCGTCACTATTGCATCACCTCTTTGTCACAGCTTTGTTGTGGTTTCATTGCCGCTTCGTTGCAGCTTCGTCACCATTTAAGCGAAGTTTTGTTGCCGCTTCGTCGCAGCTTCGTCACCATTTAAGCGAAGTTTTGTTGCTGCTTTGTCGCAGCTTCGTCACCGTTTAAGCGAAGTTTTGTTGCCGCTTCGTTCCCGCTTCGTCACCGTTTCGTCACCGTTTCGTCACCATTTAAGCGAAGTTTTGTTGCCGCTTCGTCGCAGCTTCGTCACCATTTAAGCGAAGTTTTGTTGCCGCTTCGTCGCAGCTTCGTCACCATTTAAGCGAAGTTTTGTTGCTGCTTCGTCGCAGCTTCGTCACCGTTTAAGCGAAGTTTTGTTGCCGCTTCGTTCCCGCTTCGTCACCGTTTCGTCACCGTTTCGTCACCATTTAAGCGAAGTTTTGTTGCCGCTTCGTCGCAGCTTCGTCACCATTTAAGCGAAGTTTTGTTGCCGCTTCGTCGCAGCTTCGTCACCATTTAAGCGAAGTTTTGTTGCCGCTTCGTCGCAGCTTCGTCACCATTTAAGCGAAGTTTTGTTGCTGCTTCGTCGCAGCTTCGGTCACCTGCCGTTTTATCAGCGAAGTTTTGTTGCCGCTTCGTTCCCCTGGCTCCGTTACACCGTTTCGATTACAGTTCGTCACCATTTAAGCGGGGTTTTGTTGCCGCTTCGTCGCAGCTTTGCCACCATTTAAGCGAAGTTTTGTTTACACCAGCTTCGTCGCAGCTTGGTCACCATTAAAGCGAGTAGATTTTGTTGCCGTTGTGTCGCAGCTTTGCCACCATTTACCTGGCGTAGTTTTGTTGCCTGCTTCAGTTACATCTGGGTTAGTTACCACCTTGGTAATGCGACAGTTTTGTTGCCGCTGTGTCGCAGCTTTGCCACCATTTAAGCGAAGTTTTGTTGCCGCTTCGTCGCAGCTTCGTCACCATTTAAGCGAAGTTTTGTTGCCGCCTCGTCGCAGCTTCTATAACAGAGTGGGAACCCTGAAGAACAGATTATATCTTTATTTGTGGTAGAGGAGAAACTACATGTGAGGGTTTTATTCGTGTGCAGTCATGAGATGGGTTATTTATCGATGCTGTTGCATCAACAACCTCTGGGTGGCGCCATCTCGGCCCAACTCACACATGCGGCCTGATTTATGAAATGCTTGCACGCAGTAAAACGAGCGCTTACCTGTTTGCACGTGCAAAAACAGGCTGCAGTTGATTTAACCCTAAACCTAGGTTAGATTACACCTGGCTCAGATTACACCTGGCTCAGATTACACCTGGGTTAGATTACACTTGACTCAGATTACACCTGGGTTAGATTACACCTGGCTCAGATTACACCTGGCTCAGATTACACCTGGGTTAGATTACACTTGACTCAGATTACACCTGGGTTAGATTACACCTGGCTCAGATTACACCTGGCTCAGATTACACCTGGCTCAGATTACACCTGGGTTAGATTACACCTGGGTCAGATTACACCTGGGTCAGATTACACCTGGTCAGATTACACCTGGCTCAGATTACACCTGGCTCAGATTACACCTGGCTCAGATTACACCTGGGTTAGATTACACCTGGCTCAGATTACACTGGGTTGATTACACCTGGGTTAGATTACACCTGGCTCAGATTACACCTGGCTCAGATTACACCTGGCTCAGATTACACCTGGGTTAGATTACACCTGGCTCAGATTACACCTGGGTTAGATTACACCTGGCTCAGATTACACCTGGCTCAGATTACACCTGGCTCAGATTACACCTGGGTTAGATTACACCTGGCTCAGATTACACCTGGGTCAGATTACACCTGGCTCAGATTACACCTGGGTCAGATTACACCTGGGTCAGATTACACCTGGCTCAGATTACACCTGGGTCAGATTACACCTGGGTTAGATTACACCTGGGTTAGATTACACCTGGGTTAGATTACACCTGGGTTAGATTACACCTGGTTCAGATTACACCTGGGTTAGATTACACCTGGCTCAGATTACACCTGGGTTAGATTACACCTGGTTCAGATTACACCTGGGTTAGATTACACCTGGCTCAGATTACACCTGGGTTAGATTACACCTGGCTCAGATTACACCTGGCTCAGATTACACCTGGCTCAGATTACACCTGGGTTAGATTACACCTGGCTCAGATTACACCTGGGTTAGATTACACCTGGCTCAGATTACACCTGGCTCAGATTACACCTGGGTTAGATTACACCTGGCTCAGATTACACCTGGCTCAGATTACACCTGGGTTAGATTACACCTGGCTCAGATTACACCTGGCTCAGATTACACCTGGCTCAGATTACACCTGGCTCAGATTACACCTGGCTCAGATTACACCTGGGTTAGATTACACCTGGCTCAGATTACACCTGGCTCAGATTACACCTGGCTCAGATTACACCTGGCTCAGATTACACCTGGGTTAGATTACACCTGGCTCAGATTACACCTGGGTCAGATTACATCTGGGTTAGATTACACCTGGGTCAGATTACACCTGGCTCAGATTACACCTGGCTCAGATTACACCTGGGTTAGATTACACCTGGCTCAGATTACACCTGGGTTAGATTACACCTGGCTCAGATTACACCTGGGTTAGATTACACCTGGCTCAGATTACACCTGGGTCAGATTACACCTGGCTCAGATTACACCTGGGTTAGATTACACCTGGCTCAGATTACACCTGGCTGAGATTACACCTGGCTGAGATTACACCTGGCTCAGATTACACCTGGCTCAGATTACACCTGGGTTAGATTACACCTGGCTCAGATTACACCTGGGTTCAGATTACACCTGGGTTAGATTACACCTGGCTCAGATTACACCTGGCTCAGATTACACCTGGGTTAGATTACACCTGGCTCAGATTACACCTGGGTTAGATTACACCTGGGTTAGATTACACCTGGCTCAGATTACACCTGGTTCAGATTACACCTGGGTTAGATTACACCTGGGTCAGATTACACCTGGCTCAGATTACACCTGGCTCAGATTACACCTGGGTTAGATTACACCTGGCTCAGATTACACCTGGGTTTGATTACACCTGGGTTAGATTACACCTGGTTCAGATTACACCTGGGTCAGATTACACCTGGGTCAGATTACACCTGGCTCAGATTACACCTAGGTTAGATTACACCTGGCTCAGATTACACCTGGCTTAGATTACACCTGGGTTAGATTACACCTGGCTCAGATTACATCTGGGTTCAGATTACACCTGGGTTAGATTACACCTGGCTCAGATTACATCTGGGTTTGATTACACTTGGCTCAGATTACACCTGGCTCAGATTACACCTGGGTTAGATTACACCTGGCTCAGATTACACCTGGCTCAGATTACACCTGGGTTAGATTACACCTGGCTCAGATTACATCTGGGTTTGATTACACCTGGCTCAGATTACACCTGGCTGAGATTACACCTGGCTCAGATTACACCTGGCTCAGATTACACCTGGGTTAGATTACACCTGGCTCAGATTACACCTGGCTCAGATTACACCTGGGTTAGATTACACCTGGCTCAGATTACACCTGGGTTAGATTACACCAGGCTCAGATTACACCTGGCTCAGATTACACCTGGCTCAGATTACACCTGGGTTAGATTACACCTGGCTCAGATTACACCTGGGTTAGATTACACCTGGTTCAGATTACAGCTGGGTCAGATTACACCTGGTTCAGATTACACCTGGGTCAGATTACACCTGGCTCAGATTACACCTCGGTTAGATTACACCTGGCTCAGATTACACCTGGCTCAGATTACACCTGGGTTAGATTACACCTGGCTCAGATTACACCTGGCTCAGATTACACCTGGTTCAGATTACACCTGGCTCAGATTACATCTGGGTTTGATTACACCTGGGTTAGATTACACCTGGGTTAGATTACACCTGGCTCAGATTACATCTGGGTTTGATTACACCTGGCTCAGATTACACCTGGGTTAGATTACACCTGGCTCAGATTACACCTGGCTCAGATTACACCTGGGTTAGATTACACCTGGCTCAGATTACATCTGGGTTTGATTACACCTGGGTTAGATTACACCTGGTTCAGATTACAGCTGGGTCAGATTACACCTGGTTCAGATTACACCTGGGTCAGATTACACCTGGCTCAGATTACACCTAGGTTAGATTACACCTGGCTCCGATTACACCTGGGTTAGATTACACCTGGCTCAGATTACACCTGGCTCAGATTACACCTGGGTTAGATTACACCTGGCTCAGATTACACCTGGGTTAGATTACACCTGGCTCAGAATACATCTGGGTTTGATTACACCTGGCTCAGATTACACCTGGCTCAGATTACACCTGGTTCAGATTACACCTGGTCAGATTACATCTGGGTTAGATTACACCGGGGTCAGAGTACACCTGGCTCAGATTACACCTGGTTCAGATTACACCTGGTCAGATTACATCTGGGTTTGATTACACCTGGCTCAGATTACACCTGGTTCAGATTACACCTGGGTCAGATTAAACCTGGCTCAGATTACACCTGGCTCAGATTACACCTGGGTTAGATTACACCTGGCTCAGATTACACCTGGGTTAGATTACACCTGGCTCAGATTACACCTGGCTCAGATTACACCTGGCTCAGATTACACCTGGCTCAGATTTGGGTTATATTACACCTGGCTCAGATTACACTTGGGTTAGATTACACCTGGCTCAGATTACACCTGGGTTAGATTACACCTGGGTTAGATTACACCTGGGTTAGATTACACCTGGCTCAGATTACACCTGGCTCAGATAACACCTGGGTTATATTACACCTGGCTCAGATTACACCTGGTTCAGATTACACCTGGCTCAGATTACACCTGGGTTAGATTACACCTGGGTTAGATTACACCTGGCTCAGATTACACCTGGCTCAGATTACACCTGGCTCAGATTACACCTGGCTCAGATAACACCTGGGTTATATTACACCTGGCTCAGATTACACCTGGCTCAGATTACACCTGGCTCAGATTACACCTGGGTTAGATTACACCTGGCTCAGATTACACCTGGCTCAGATTACACCTGGGTTAGATTACACCTGGGTTAGATTACACCTGGCTCAGATTACACCTGGGTTAGATTACACCTGGCTCAGATTGCACCTGGCTCAGATTACACTTGGGTTAGATTACACCCGGCTCAGATTACACCTGGCTCAGATTACACTTGGGTTAGATTACACTTGGCTCAGATTACACCTGGCTCAGATTACACCTGAGGATGTCTCTGGGCTGGTGGTGAGTGAAAGCAATCCTCCAGTCAGCAGACGGACCTGCAGCAGAGAGGAATGACGGACTCACCGTCACTAACACCTGCAGGATTATCACACCTGAAACACTTTCATGTCATAATCTCATGTAGAAACATGTCAACTTTGTTTGTGGAGGTTTTCTGTGCGGAGTCGGTCTGATGAAATGATTTTATCTCCTCTGTTCCTCAGTTTTACTTCCACAAAGCTGTGGGTCGTTCAGTAGAACGACTGCAGCCTTCAGGTTGTTTAACGCATCATTTTATCAGTTTTTCTCCAGAATTAAACTTTACTTATTCACTGTCTGAAAACTTCTTCGTTTCCGAGACTCTGAACTTTAGATGCCGGGTTTATGACCCGGTTCCTTTCAGAAGAACTGAGTTATCCATATTCCGTAGATTTTAAATGATATAACTGACTTGATTTTGCATTGGGATTGTGTTTTCAGTCGGCCTGCTGCTAGTGAAGCTAAGTTAGTGTTGCCTTCATGGTCCAGCTGTGAGTGTCCGCCATGTGGACTTTCCTCTGAAGCTACAGAACGTCAGACAAACTTTCCTGGAAGATCTTTTGCTCTAACATGTTCTTCAAGCTTGGACTCAAGCAGCCATTTCTGTCGGTTCATACAACGTTTTCTCACATTGTCTATTTGAATATTCATATTTAAGACAAATGGGTGAAGAAATGACTAATTTGGGACAGAAAACAGGGAAAATTCATTCAAAATTTCTGATTTCATTTACTTTTTATTGTGTCCAAATTCTTTTTTTTTTTTATAACGGAGTCCGAGGGCCACAGAAAGAAAAACACATTTTTACAGACTTAAAGAATAAAGTAGTAATATTTTATGTCTATTGTCATAAATGTACAACTTTCTTCTTATTCCATTACGGCTTTTTCTTGAAACTTTACAGCTTTATTCTCATAAAATAACTTTTCTCTTGAGTTATAACTTTACTCTCGTAAATTCACAACTTTTTAGTAAAATAATGACTAAATTCTTGTAAAATGACTATTTTCTTGTCTATTACAACTTTATTCTCAAACTATGACTTTATTCTTTTAAATGAAGACTTTTTCTCTTAAATCATGACTTCATTCTCAGATATTTAAGACTTTATTCTTGTAAATTGATGCCTTTATTGTTGTAAAAGAATTTCTTGTCATTAAATTACGTCTTTTTCTCGTAACTTTACAACTTTATTGTTGTAAAATAACATTTTTTCTCTGAAGTCATAACTTCATTCTCATAAATTTACGACTGAATTCTCATAAAATTATTTTTCATAAAATATGAATTTATTCTGTTAAATCTAAATTTTCTTATAAATTATGAATTTACTCTCTTTTGTAAATTTAAATGTAATTTAAATAAATTTACAACTTTTGTGTAAAATAAAGACTTTATTCTTGTAAAATGACTATTTTCTTTTGATATTACGACTTTATTCTCATACACTACGACTTAATTCCTTTAAATCATGACTTCATTCTCATAAATCTACAAAGTTTTTGTAAAATAATGACTTTATTCGCTTAAAAGACTTTTTTCTTGTAATATTACGACTTTATCATCAAAGTCTGTAAAATAGTTCTGAATGTGGCCTTTTAATACTCATCATATTGTTAAATTTGGGTTGTAATACATTTATGTCTGATGTGGTCTGAAGAGATAAATCTCAGATGCTTTCAAACTGAACTGATTAAATAAAATCATTATTAGTTTCACTTGTTATTTTTAACACGGTAAAAAACCTTTTTAAATCTCAGATTATCTTTTTAAATTGATGTTTATCCAAAAAAAGAAAAGAGCAGAAAGAGGTCAGAGGTCACATCCCATTAACCCCGTGACAGTTTTCCTGTCGTTCCCGAGTCGGGCAGCAACATTTCAGAGAGAAAACATCAACAACAAACATCAACAGAGCAAAATGAAACTTGAGTGTAAACTTACTGGAGTTACAGTTTATCCTGATACAGTCTAGATGGGGAAGAATAAATGACAGATGAAATTGCATCCTTCAAGGTTACTGCTGCAGACATCCAAAAACAAGAAGTCCACCCTTCCGGGGACGCACACATGCGGGACGGCGGCCATTTCTGTCCTTTCAGATCAGCTGCTGATCGTTAATTCAGGCCCAATCGCTCAGAACCAGAACCAGAACGTGACAGAACAAGGCAGGACCAGATTCTCCTGCTTTCAGGTGAAACCTTAGTGTTTAGGGCAGGGGTCTGCAACCGGGCCGACGTAACCGGGCCGTCCAAAACTGGGCCCACGCAACCGGGCCGTCCAAAACCGGGCCGACGCAACCGGGCCGTCCAAAACCGGGCCGACGCAACCGGGCCGTCCAAAACTGGGCTGACGCAACCGGGTCATCCAAAACCGGGCCGTCCAAAACTGGGCCGACGCAACCGGGTCATCCAAAACCGGGCCATCCAGAACCGGGCCGTCCAAAACCGGGCCGACGCAACCGGGTCATCCAAAACTGGGCCGTCCGCAACCGGGTCATCAAAACCGGGCCGTCCGCAACCGGGTCATCCAAAACCGGGCCGTCCGCAACCGGGTCATCCAAAACCGGGCCGACGCAACCGGACAGTATAAAACCGGGCCGTCCAAAACTGGGCCGACGCAACCGGGCCGTCCAAAACTGGGCCGACGCAACCGGGCCGTCCAAAACCGGAGCCGCACACACGGCCGTCCAAAACTGGGCTGACGCAACCGGGTCATCCAAAACCGGCCCGTCCAAAACTGGGCCGACGCAACCGGGTCATCCAAAACCGGGCCATCCAGAACCGGGCCGTCCAAAACCGGGCCGACGCAACCGGGTCATCCAAAACTGGGCCGTCCGCAACCGGGTCATCCAAAACCGGGCCGTCCGCAACCGGGTCTTCCAAAACCGGGCCGACGCAACCGGGTCTTCCAAAACCGGGCCGACGCAACCGGACAGTATAAAACTGGGCCGTCCAAAACCGGACCGACGACTGTGTGTCATTTGCAACCTGGTCGTCTGTAACCGGACCGACGCAACGGCTCAATATCACTATTATATACGGTGTAAATACCACTGTTATATACGGTGTAAATATCGCTATTATATACGGTGTAAATATCACTGTTATATACGGTGTAAATATCACTGTTATATACGGTGTAAATATCGCTATTATATACGGTGTAAATATCACTGTTATATACGGTGTAAATATCACTGTTATATACGGTGTAAATATCGCTATTATATACGGTGTAAATACCACTGTTATATACGGTGTAAATACCACTGTTATATACGGTGTAAATATCGCTATTATATACGGTGTAAATACCACTGTTATATATTCTCCGGTGTAAATACCACTGTTATATACGGTGTAAATATCGCTATTATATACGGTGTAAATACCACTGTTATATACGGTGTAAATACTCACTGTTATATACGGTGTAAATATCGCTATTATATACGGTGTAAATATCGCTGTTATATACGGTGTAAATATCACTGTTATATACGGTGTAAATATCGCTATTATATACGGTGTAAATACCACTGTTATATACGGTGTAAATATCACTGTTATATACGGTGTAAATATCGCTATTATATACGGTGTAAATATCGCTGTTATATACGGTGTAAATACCACTGTTATATACGGTGTAAATATCGCTATTATATACGGTGTAAATATTGCTGTTATATACGGTGTAAATATCACTGTTATATACGGTGTAAATATCGCTATTATATACGGTGTAAATACCACTGTTATATACGGTGTAAATATCACTGTTATATACGGTGTAAATACCACTGTTATATACGGTGTAAATATCGCTATTATATACGGTGTAAATACCACTGTTATATACGGTGTAAATACCACTGTTATATACGGTGTAAATATCGCTATTATATACGGTGTAAATATCGCTGTTATATACGGTGTAAATATCACTGTTATATACGGTGTAAATACCGCTATTATATACGGTGTAAATATCGCTATTATATACGGTGTAAATATCACTATTATATACGGTGTAAATACCACTGTTATATACGGTGTAAATATCGCTATTATATACGGTGTAAATATCTCTGTTATATACGTTGTAAATACCACTATTATATACGGTGTAAATATCGCTATTATATACGGTGTAAATATCACTGTTATATACGGTGTAAATACCACTGTTATATACGGTGTAAATATCGCTATTATATACGGTGTAAATATCGCTATTATATACGGTGTAAATACCACTGTTATATACGGTGTAAATACCACTGTTATATACGGTGTAAATATCGCTATTATATACGGTGTAAATATCACTGTTATATACGGTGTAAATATCACTGTTATATACGGTGTAAATATCACTGTTATATACGGTGTAAATATCACTGTTATATACGGTGTAAATATCACTATTATATACGGTGTAAATATCACTGTTATATACGGTGTAAATATCGCTATTATATACGGTGTAAATATCGCTATTATATACGGTGTAAATATCGCTATTATATACGGTGTAAATATCACTGTTATATACGGTGTAAATACCACTGTTATATACGGTGTAAATATCGCTATTATATACGGTGTAAATATCGCTATTATATACGGTGTAAATATCGCTGTTATATACGTGTAAATATCGCTGTTATATACGGTGTAAATACCACTGTTATATACAGTGTAAATATCGCTATTATATACGGTGTAAATATCGCTATTATATACGGTGTAAATATCGCTGTTATATACGGTGTAAATATCGCTATTATATACGGTGTAAATATCGCTATTATATACGGTGTAAATACCACTGTTATATACGGTGTAAATATCGCTGTTATATACGGTGTAAATATCGCTATTATATACGGTGTAAATATCGCTATTATATACGGTGTAAATACCACTGTTATATACGGTGTAAATATCGCTATTATATACGGTGTAAATATCGCTGTTATATACGTGTAAATATCGCTGTTATATACGGTGTAAATACCACTGTTATATACGGTGTAAATATCGCTATTATATACGGTGTAAATATCGCTATTATATACGGTGTAAATATCGCTATTATATACGGTGTAAATATCGCTATTATATACGGTGTAAATATCGCTATTATATACGGTGTAAATACCGCTATTATATACGGTGTAAATACCACTGTTATATACGGTGTAAATATCGCTATTATATACGGTGTAAATATCGCTATTATATACGGTGTAAATATCGCTGTTATATACGGTGTAAATATCGCTATTATATACGGTGTAAATATCGCTATTATATACGGTGTAAATACCACTGTTATATACGGTGTAAATATCGCTATTATATACGGTGTAAATATCACTGTTATATACGGTGTAAATACCACTGTTATATACGGTGTAAATATCGCTATTATATACGGTGTT
The DNA here is from genome assembly GCA_023101725.1 of Atherinomorus stipes. Taxonomy (NCBI): domain Eukaryota; kingdom Metazoa; phylum Chordata; class Actinopteri; order Atheriniformes; family Atherinidae; genus Atherinomorus; species Atherinomorus stipes. The sequence continues at coordinate 152 of JALJCO010014434.1, read as the reverse complement.
AATATCACTGTTATATACGGTGTTAATATCACTGTTATGTACGGTGTAAATATCACTGTTATATACGGTGTAAATATCACTGTTATATACGGTGTAAATATCGCTATTATATACGGTGTTAATATCACTGTTATGTACGGTGTAAATATCGC
>JALJCO010014431.1:0-109232 GCA_023101725.1 Atherinomorus stipes | reverse complement strand
TCCGTGAGCTTTTGAAACAATAAAAAACTTCGAGATAGCATAATTCCAGCACACATGTGACTCTTCTATGTGAAAGATATCAAACTTCAGAGTTGTACCACAGCACAGTGTCTTCTTCCTCAGCAACACAGAGATTAGAGAAGAGGGCATTTACTAAACATGCCTCTTTGCTCTATACCTGTCTCTTCCTGTCTGGGATGGAATATATCTCTCTTGTACTTGTGGATTTTTTTGGTTAAGTCACAAAAAAAACAATGGTAACTTATAGCGACTGTTGCAGTAATTTACGGGCCTTGGTTGGCTGTTGTGGATAAGAAGTGCAGTGTTTTAGAGAGAATATTTTGACCTGAATGCACCAAATTCCTGGGTGAATTAAATGGCGCTTTTTTAATTAATTATTTTTATTCATGTAACCAAGGTATCTTCGTTTTAAATAATACTGGAGCACGCATCCTTGTGTCTTTGATCTCAGTCAACAGGTGACTGAATAGGCTCTTGGTCAATCTTGGGGAACCTGACACAGCCAGCATGTAACATACGGCCATGTGATTGTCACAGCAGCAGATGGATGTGTCCTCCTCTTTGCGGCTGGAGGCTTGGGAGGACAGGTCTAGGTTAATCTCATGCTGTGAGTGAAATGGTGCCCAGCTTGAGGTATCTCCTACAGCAGCGGTCCCCAATTAGCGGCCCGCGGGCCACATCCGGCCTGCGAGAGCAAAATGTCCGGCCCGCGCAGACCCAGTGAGACAATGTAATAAACTTCAAAAAGGTGAAATAAAGCACGTTTGGTTCTATTTCAGTGTTTCCAGCCATTACATAGGCAGGGCGCCCCCTCCCCTACCAGACCTGATTTATCTGGTGAACATGACAGTATCATAGCTGCAGGTGTGTGTTCCTCTCAGAGTTTCTTCGCTACCCCCCCTGCGTCCTCACATGAGGCTCCAGCACCGCAGACAGAGCTTGCATCAGAAAACACATTAACCACTTCAAAATCAGACACTAATATCAGCGTTTTTAAACTCTACCAGGGACAAAGATGTTGTTAAGCCTGTTTCAGGGGAGCTGGAGCCCCCTGAAACATTCTTAACCAATATCCTATATTAAATATATTTAATTATTGGCTTTGTAACGAAGCCCACGTGTACTTTTAATAGTTTTATCCTTGTTGTGCTGATGATGATCGCTTATTTCCCAGCTGTCTTGAACGCAGCCCAGCTATGAACTGCACCTTAGGTTTCGTTTCTCTGTCCTGTTTGTGGCCGCCGGCCGGTTTAAATTGTCTTCTCCGGTGTAAGAACCAACAGCAGTTTATGGAGGTTTACAAGTCTATTTTAGTTTAATTAGTGAGATAGAGGAGGAAGCAGTCGCTCCTCGAGGAGCAGCTTGAATTTTCCTCCTGCAAATGCAGAATGCACATCGTGGTAGTAGCTTAAAATGGATCAGCTGTAGGAATTTATTCCAGCATGTTATCTGAGATGTGAACTTTAAGGATATTTAACGTGACTCCACTGCAGGAAACGGTTTCATTAGGATATTCAAACAAAAATGAACCTTTTTTTTGTCATCAGTGAGTTTTTTAATCACCACGTTTCAGTCATTTACTGATGATTATTCTTGATTATTCTGTGATGAAGTTCAGAAATGTAATGTGCCTTCGCAGCATTCAGCTATCACATGATGATTTTTATGTCATGTGCCATATAAACACTGATGCTGTTAGTAGGGGGGGGGGGGTTCATTAAAACAGTTCATGAAAACATCAAAAAGCAGAGCTGATTTTAAAGTTGTCAGTGTCTTGCCTGGATGGAGGATAAAATAATTAAAGAATTAAAGTATTATAGCTTCTATTACATCATATACATTTTACATTGTATTAATTATACAATACATGTAATATCATACTTATTACAAAGCCATGTCACAGGAGTTACTGCTGGTATGAATCCCCCCCCCCCACACACACACATACACACAAAGAAGAAGTTGGCCCTCTCCTTGGCAGGGAGGACAATTTTTGGCCCTCGGTGAAAATTAATTGAGGTCCCCTGTCCTACAGTATGTGTTGTTGAATGTGTACAATTCTGACTAATAGATAACATCTTCTGCCTCCATTCACTACAATATGTTGGATTTAGTTTGATATGTATTTAAATATGTGGAGGAAAAAAGGGGGATTATATATGTATATTTTTACATGAAAGATGATCTAGTCAACCAAAAAACTTGAGGATCCTCCTCCATGGACCCCACAGGGGTCACAGACTCCTTTTGAAACCCTCTTTTTTTTTTAAAAAAGAAAATGACATGTTTAGGGATGTTTGATGTTGGCTTTTTTTTACCAATATTCCTATTTACAATGTTTACCTGAGAGTTTTAATTCCTCTTTAATTCCAAATGAAAGTTTATTATGCTTTAACAAGACCATGTAAACCTCTATTCCGAGTGAAATCAGTAATTCTGGATAAAACTTAACTAAGTGGTTGGTTTATTCCTCTTTTAATTCCGCATAAAATAATTTGCCTGTCATGTAACCGTTTATTCCGCTCCAAGTTAATTCCTGCCGTTGTGCGCGTGCTCCTCATCTTTTCCTGTTGTAATGGCGCTTGTCGAAGTGCATGTGAAACAAGCGCTGGACTTGTGCTAGTTGGCAGAAATGAAGAAGTGTGTTAGTGTCGAGCTGCTGCTACAAAACTACAATCAAAATACAGTGAAAATCTGTTTTATTATGTGGTTTTCATTTCGTAACCGAAACAAAAAGGAGCAGGAACCAGTGTCTGTGTACTTCTGGGTAGACGTAAACAGACGGAAATATGTCACGCCCGCCTCCTGTCCAGTCAGAACTCTTCCTAACCACCAGTTCTAAAGCAGAATTATAAACATATTTTTTCATGTAAACCTTAATTCAGAATTATTATTTCCATATAAACACAAGAGAGAATAATTTAATTCCGAATGATTTAATTCGGAATAATTAATTCCGAAATTAAAAACCTTATGTAACCGGGGACATTGTCCAACGCTTAATTTCCGATAACCGATATAAACTGACACCAATCTATGCAGACAACTGTGAGGTTGTATCTCTCATGTGTTGAGAGATACAACTATATTCTGCTCCAAGTGCAAAGATCCCAAAATAGCCCTAACTCAGCCAGAGGAGTTCATTTTGGACATCTGGCTGCTATGTATCAGATACTAGCAGGTATTAGCCAACATGTGGCTAATTCTAATGTTTCTGACAACTTGGTAACTTAACCAACAACTTAAAACCAGGCATTTTATAAGCAGCTTCAAACCAAGTCACTCTGTAGCAGCAGCAGCTGCACCGTAGTCACATGACTTTAAAAGGAATTCGGGATATGAAGTTCTTTCAGAATAACAGGGACTTTTCAACATGGTGGACCGATAATAATGGAACAAGATTTCGTTAGTGAAAATATTGGTCTGAAAAAACAATTCCAGTATTTTCTGATATCGCATTTTAATGCTAATATCAGCCAATAATATCAGAAGGCCGATAATATGGGACATCCCTAGTCATACTGTTAGAATTTTGCAGCTGTTTGAAATGCTGCTTTCCCTCAGATTTGGCACTGTTTTGGCTGAGGGCCCTTAGCAAGGATTCATGAGTTTGGTCAATTAACTGAACTGCGGTCAAGTTTTAAGTGCTCCTGTCTCCACTTTTGTTTTGGTACCCTCTTTCTCTTCCTTTTGCATACCTCAGCTCTCTGTGTGACTCTCCTCTGTTTTTGTCTTCACTCCTTGGTTACATTCAGTGTGTTTATTCCTCAGGTAACACACACGGAACATGACACTTAAACTGGTCTGCTGACACACTGAGCAGCTCCAGGTCTAGAGCATATCTAAACAGTGCAGACACACAGTTTGGAGATGAGTTCAACAAACACTCTAAGAGCAGATGAGAAAGAGGTGGAGAGGAGGTAGAGCTATACCTATTTAAACTAATGCTAAGTGTGCATTATATTACTATCAGAATAAATCTTCCCATTGTGTTAATACACCCAAACAGACATAATTGCGGACTCTCTGACACACAAGTTAAACACTAATTTATCCTCAAATTCTTAAATAAAGCTTATGCTTCAGTAGTGTTGACTGGGGCTTTCTGTACCGTGTTGGAACTGCAGATCAGACTTCCTTGGATCACAGAAAGAATGGAAAGATGCGATGATTTGGATTTATTAAGTATTTGCAAACTGTAGCAGAATGATAATAGATAACTAAGGTTACTTTTTGAGGATTAAAAGACGAATGAAAAAAATTTGTCACTACGTATACTTACACAGAAAATTATGAAAACCCTTTTAAGAGAAGATCCAGAGATGTATGTCCACTTTCAAGTGACCATTTCCCGTTTAAACTGTGTATTTCTGTGCAAAAACATTTTTGTTTGGGGTATTTAGATGGCTTCAAAAATGCCATGATGAGATGAACTGGACATAAAACTGCAAATAAAACTGTTGAGTTTAGTTCTTCTATTGAAATGCTTTCACATGATATTTATTTCAGTTTCGCAACATCTGCCTCTGTTTAAAATACAAGTTACTGGATGACAGGTCGTCTCTGGAGATCTTGTTGTTTAGTGTCTGCACATTTAATTTCTTCATTGTTCACCACTAAACACGCAACTTCTACTTAGAAAACCAGAATATCATGTTTGTTCTTAATTCTGTGGCTGAAAAAAAGGTAAAATTTCTTTTTTCACTGAAGAAATAACAGTAACACAAATATACAAAAACATACTAACTGGTCTTGTTAGGAGGTCACATGCGTAACTTCACTATATCTGTGTACAGTGTGTGGAATATTTGTTTTTCAGAGTGATACGATCTATAGAAATACTAACACATCATTACAGGAGCAAGATTTAAAAATCTATGTCACTGTTTGTGTATATAGTCAACTTCAAAGGTGCTGAAGGGGAGTCTACATCATTGGAAAGCCCGATTAGTCACCTTTACAACGAGGTGTAACTTGTGAGGATTGTGTTTTTGTGTATTAAGTAACACAGCTAAACTTTTGGGCAGTGCCCCTAAAAATGTGCCAAAATTCCCTCTATCCGCTACTCTTGTTCTGAGCTGTATCCAGACCAGAAGCCGGCCTGTAAACAGATGTATCCAGATGAGATTTTGGAACCAGTGGTAAAGAATTTTTGCTTACTGCTTGTTGGACTACTGTAATTAAGCCTTTCCTGTGCAAATCATCATCACAGGGTACTTTCAGAATTTGAGAGTGTTCAGGCCTTAAAACAGTTGAACACTTGTGGGACCAGCTTTGGCACGCTTAACACAACCATGCTGGTTGACCTTCAACAATTTCTGGTTGAGGAATGGGATGCCATCCCACAGCAAAAATAGACCAGTGTGAGGAGGAGGTGCCAGGCTGTTGTGGCTGCGTGTGGCTCTTCCACAGCTACTGAGGTCACTGATTGTGTAAAAGGAGTGAAGTGTAAAAATGGCCAGTGTGTGTTTTTTTTTTTGTTGCAATAATCCAATCCAACACAGCAACTTAAAAGAAAAGTGACTACCAACAGAGGGCTATTGCGGGGGATTCTGGCACATTTTAGGGGATCCTAGCTACATATTCAACTGTATTACTCATTCTACAGAAGCATGATCCTTACAAATGAAATTAAAAAAATGAAATGAAAAATACTTTATTTATCTTAGAAGGGACATTCACTAATTTATCTTAAATGAACCTTTTGTAAAAATAATAAGGTTTTGCAATGATGAACAATATGCCATAAAGTGGTATTGTTTAAGGCTAGAAAATAATCACCCAAACACAAATTTCCTTACTTTTTATGCTAAGCTTATATGTGGTCATGAAAATACACATATTCCCTAGTTTGCCAAGTTTTCATTTGCATACATGGAGATCCAAGCCAGGAACCTTTCAAATTCAAGGCAGTGGTGGTTGTGTTTAATTTGATTCATTCTGGATTTTATATCCAGAGGATATAAAAATTACTTAAATCTACTAGAGGCCACATGACTACTTCTGTTTTGTGTTGTAAAATTTTGTATTTGTCTTGAGTTTTTCCATTGTTAAAAAAAAATTATTCTCCCTGAATGTAAAGCTACCTCAGTTTATATAAAGGCTCATTATGGTTTACTGTAGATACTGTCATCAAATAGAAACATTTCTAGTCAACATTAAGTGATGGAGGTGAGGAAGCACTGCATTATTAAATCTTCAACTTGTATCTGAATCCTTTTTTCATATTTGAATGTAATTGACAATTTATTGTTGTTGTAAACTTTTCTTGCTTAGGTGGGATGGTCCTGAATCCAGCTTACTTTGGTAAAATGGGTCACCACAACACAATGATCCATGAGATGGGACACATATTTGGATTGTACCATGTCTTCAAGGGAGTGAGTGAGCGAGACTCCTGTGATGACCCATGTCAGGTACGACTGATAAAAGCTGCTCACTCTTTACAAAATAAAAAATATGTATATACAATGCAATCCCTGTTAATTTGATATAATGTCAAATCTGACACACATACAGGAAAATATCTTCTGCATCTATGACAGACAGACATAAAATGTGCCTCTCAGAAACTTGCTGGCATTTTTAACTTCTTCAGAATGGCAAGCAGCTATTTGAAGACAAATCCAAGGTTGCCTTGATGTTTAAGACTGCTCTCTGTAAACTTTACATATGCCTAAATGTAGTGTTCTACTCTTATTTGGTGTCATCATTTGCAGGAGACCACCCCTTCCATGGAGACAGGAGATCTGTGTGCCGACACAGCCCCAGCACCCAAATCCAAAGCCTGCCATGACCCCGTAGCTGTCAACGATACATGTGGGTTCATCACCTACCAGGACACGCCTTTCAGGAATTACATGAGTTACACAGGTAAAGTGGATGGACATGCTTTTCTTCGCCTTGTTAGAGAGAATCACTCGCTTATAAAACAAGCTTACATCACATTGCAGTGTGTGTCTTGTACTTTACATATAATGAAGATAGAGGGTGTATAAACCATGTCTATACCAGATAGAGCAATGTTTGCGAGTTGTAGTTTCTATCTAAAGTGATTGTGGTGTGTCCCAGTTGACCTGAATGTGTTCTGATGTACCTGTAGGTCTGAATGCTGTCCCATGTGTTATCACAGCTCATCACTGCAGACGCCAGCAGTGCATTTAGTTATTTCCAAATATAACTGAAGTGCAGTTGCATACAGCTTTTTGTTGAAACTGATCTGCAAAGATTGACCAGATGTCTCCTTTTAATTTCATGACACCAGATGACAACTGCACCAACCACTTCACTCCAAATCAAGTAGCCAGGATGCACTGTTATCTCGACTTGGTCTACCAGAAGTGGTTGATGGACCGCCAACCTGCCTCTATCCCTCTCGCCCCCATAGTGACTGACCAAAGCACAGATTCTGTCTCAATTTATTGGCTCCCGCCATTACGAGGGCCACTTTATGAAAGGTACGATTGTCTGGGTACTTACTGTACTGTTATATACTGTAAAGAAAGTAAGGAAATTTGTGTATGCTCAGTTATTTCTTTGTTGTTGCAATGTTTCTTGGCAAAACAAAACAAAACAAACCCCCCCCCCCAAAAAAAACCACAACAAACAAAAAAATGTACTATTGGTGATCCTGTTTATTTCCCTTTGAAAATGGATTTGTGGTATGAGCAGCAGTGTTAAATATATGGGTTTCACCCATGAAAATATTGGCAGCAACATTTTTCATACACACAACCTACATACTCAACTTTTGCTCATCCTACAAATGCATGTTTCTCACTAATGTGAAAACATTCAGGTCTTATTGCCAAAAAGCATCTTTACAGCAAAGAAATAACTCATCAAACACAGATTTCCTTATTCTTTCATGCTAAATCTTTAAAAAAAATGTCTTTGAAGTATACAACTTACTGAGTTCTCTCTGTTGTCGACATTTTTGTCACAATACTGACAATAACAGATGATATTTGAACAAATAACAAATGAAATGGAACTATTCTCCATAAATAAACCAATATGAGTTCAAAACGTCTTTTGGATCCATGCTGACCTGATCCTGTTATACTTTTCGTGGAACATATTTGTTATGATAAGTAGTAGGGATTCAGCAATTTTCTAAAAAAGTATCACACACTGTGAAGAAATGATTGCACTCTCAATGAATGACAGCACTATTAGCAATGTGTTGCATTTTAACTATTAAGAGAATGGTGGTGTACCTCATGGAACATACTTGGAGATACAAAAGTTAAAGAACATTTCTGTACAGTCAGTGTGTTGCCAGACATTATTACTATGATCTAGCAGCTGTATATTTACTGTTGATCAAAATGATATCAGTTATACACATAGCAGACAACCTAATGGCCAATTTATATGTAATTAGTTAAGTTTGAAAAATACATTGAGGCTGCTGTTAAGAATAGCCTATGGAGTTAGTTTTATGTTTAGCATCCTGATCGCCTGAGTAGAAACACATGATACAAAATTGCTAAGAGCTGGTCAGCATGGAAATGAATGCAGGTTTCTTAACAACAGAATATCTCCAAATTATTACAGGCAGAGGTTTTTTTTATTGTTTTAAATGGTAATGTGTGTTTTGTAATGATATGCCCTTTTGGCTTGCTGTAATGCACTTGATTACCTTTTATTGAGGAAATGTCTTTCATCATTAGTCCTGTTTCCTTTTATCCTAGCTCCTCATTTCATGTGCCTGGCATCAATTGTGGAGACTGTGAGAGGGGCGGCGTCTTCCACCAGTATGCCCATGAGGCGTCCTCACCTCGCATCTGTGATACGTCGGGTTACTGGACACCGGAGGAAGCGATTGGTCAGTCAAACAGCTGGTGTATGCTAGTGTTTGTGCAAATATATTTATAGCCTAATGCTCTTTTATGTTGCAACCAATTGCAGAATTAAATGGAAATATGATTTCTGTCATTGATATTTACTCAAACAAAAAAGAGCGTTGAATTGAAAATATGTGCAGGTAATTTGGCAAATCTTACTAAACAAGTTAAGTATTTCCCCTGATGCACTTTTCTTTGCTAAATAACTATTGACAGTGAGGAATGTGGTGGTTTCAGGTTTAAGTTCTAATTCTGTGTCTTGTTTCTGTTAAGCAGATCAACTCTTCATACACAAACACACTCTCCCAAACACACAAAGTCCCTTTCCTGTAAACTTCAGGTGCGTGCAAGGCTAATGGGTCCTGGAAAGGGAACAAAAAGCAGAAATCATTAAATGATAATAACCCTGAGCGGCAGACCTCTCTCTGTGTTTGTCTTTTTTAGCCAAAGCGAGAGCAAAGATTATTAGGGTAAGCATCCACTCTGGCTAAAGTTCAGGCTCTGTTCAAACACTGAACCTCCGTCATAAACTAAAAAGTCTATCCTGTAGGACTGTACTTTTGAACATTACACTTCATATGACCACATGGTCTTTATTATTCCAATTATAATTTCTAGGGAAGTACTGTTACTTTTGACATGACATATAGGGTGAGAGGAAAGAAACAAGAAAGAAAAAGGAACACAGTGAAATCAGTTATAATGAGAAAAGAAATAAAAGTTATGCAGGGAAAAAAATGATTGTACAAACACAACAACACTTTCCTTCTCCTCCATGGAAACTCTACCCAAATATGTGGAAATCCTCTTCTGGAATTTATGCTTTGAAAACAAGCGGCAAAGAGGACCACGGGAGGATTACGGCTCCTTCATTCGCTGCGGGATCATAATGATGATAAAGAGTCAATTACAGTCTTACTCTAAACAGCGGTATGCACATAAGAGGAGACAGCCAGTCTGCTGGCTTCCCTCGCTCCCCTTTCACCATGTCCCACTTGCAAAGACTGTGATGTGTGGGTCACCTCATCGCCAGCAATATAACCTTCAGCTGGGAAATACGGGGGGGAGTTGGGAACAAATTCCGTTTCGCCAAATGTTACCCGTGCCGATGTAGACAAACTTCTTGACTGGTGCGGTTCTGTTTTTTGGCTCTTGTTTTTAATACAAGTGTGCGCTCCTGTTGTGAGGGATTAAACTGGTTTATGTGGCGCAACAAGTTTTATCAAGGTTTTTATTTTAGAATGCGAAGGATTAAATGAGTTAACGGTGCGTTACGCTGTTAAATGTGCTGAAGGGAGCACAGAAATGTTGAAAATCCAGATCATTAAATCTAAAATGTCATCCAGAAGCTGACAGAGATAACTCTGGAATATGTGACATTCATAATTAGTCAGTATTTAAAACTGATAACAGAGAAAACCTAATAATCAAAACAGTAAACTATCCACTGAGTGCACATTTCCTTTACATCTTCAATTTGTGTAAACGAGACAGAAACACCTTTGCATTGTGCCAACATGACCATTGTGTAGACCTGAAAGTGTCTGTCCTAATTTACTTCTATTTCACTTCATCAAAGGAGGCCTTTGCAGAGATAATGTTCACATACTGCAGTGTGATTTAATAGAGGTTTAGAGCTACAGCTGCATTACTGTATAAGGGATATTCACATTCATCCTGAAAGTGTGGGTTTAAATTTTTTAGGTAAGTCTGAAACTTTTTTTTTTATTCATGCTTGAGCCATCCTCATTTATTTTTATATTACACACATCTTAACTAGTCTTCCAATTGTTCCCTTTATGACTCCATTTTTAAGTATTTCAGTAGACTTTGTGGTTTCATAGATGTACTCATTTCAAAATGGGAATGAATGTAATGATTTTGAGCAGGAGGCCCAAACAAGAGGCTGAAAGGTTTGATGTTCCAGCTGATCGGTGTTCAGCTTTAGCACACACAGACCCATCATCATCACAATGAAATTACATTCATTGATAAACTAACTGATAAGAGGGACAAGACAAGCTTATTGTACAACATTTCATGTGTAAAACAGTTCAAAGTGCTTTACATAAAGTATTAAAAGCATTTCAGGTGGGTGACAAAGATAACTAAATTGAAAATAAACGATTAAAAGAAAGCACAAAAAGCTGTATTGATGTTCAGTGGTGATTTTGTTCAGGTCGCAGTTACTAGATTTATTTCTTGTTTGTTAAATAAACTTTAAATTTGAAATAATACTTTTTTATGGGTGTGTAATCTGTCTGTGTGTAAATGTTGAAATCAGCTCGTTAATTAGCCTAGGAGCAGGTAAAGAGAAGAAACAGACCCGTGTCGTGTCAGAGTCAACAGTCTTCATTACTATACAGTAGTTCTTTAAGCTAGAAAAGATTTGCCAGATTAATCAAACCAACTCCTTGCCTGTGTTTGCTTATGTTTGTGTTGCTCAATACTGCCATAAGCTCTACAGTAAATATAGATCCACTCCTTAGTTGATTAATTCTCTTGTTCCACTTGGACAATGGGGAATGTTTGCAGCTCCTTATTATAATGCATTTTCGAGGTTTTGTTAAAGGGGTCATATGCACTTTTTTTTCCCCCTAGGATGACTTCTGATTTCTAATGGTTTTAATCAAATGTGGAAAATACCACAATGAACTTATGCATCTCTCCAGAGCTGCTAGAGTGATCCAGGTGACTCTCCACCACTCCTCTCTTTTGCAGGGCTTTTGCACATTATTACTGTATAACAAATCGGTCAAAAGCTAGCGCACACCAAGCTGATACAGAATGATTGGAAGTTTTATTTTCCCTCATCTGTAGTTTGACTCCGGATTGTTCTGTTTATTCTGTTAGGCATCTTATCTTGAGTTCTGTCTTAAACTGGCTCAGGTTGTTAAAACGCTACAACCCCTAATATAAAAGCCAGCCAGCAGGTTAATACAGCAATCAGAAATCACATCACGATTCCTCTGTATCATTTCATGCCATTTTAGAGACTAATGTTAAGAAATGTTGCTCATATGGGCTGCTTTTCACTGAAGTCAACAGGTTCATTTTTGTAACATCCGTTCAAGGATAAATGGGAAATTTGGGAATTTCAACTGAGAGATATTAAAGAACTTCAACTAACGGCTGGGTTTTTTACTTGTTGTATAAAAGATTAGACAAAGTACTTGTAGACCATAATAATCTAGTTTCTTTCTTTAGCAAGGAGAAGTGTTGTTGAAGATTTAATTTCAACAGAAGAGGGCAGCAGTATGAGTTTATCTGACATTCAAGGTGCAGAACTTAAAGTTTGATGAAATTAAAGAAATGAAAGCTTAATAATTCTACTCTGATCTGGGGTATGATGTAGATATATACTGCAAATCTGAGCTGCTCATTGAATGTGCCAAGGTTGTGCCAGACACCAAAATATAAGCTCTGAAGGAGAGGGAATAGTCTTCAAATGTTTCTACTTTAAGACAATATTAAGCTTAGACTTCTGGAAAATGACCCTTTCTTGCCGTTGTTTTCAGTGGCATCTCCCTAGCAGCATAAGAAAACGTCTCCATACCTGTCCTTATGTGAAAGTAATGTTAGATTCCTATAAATATATAACTTTTTCTGCTTGCTAAATCAAACCAGCAACAACAGAATTGGAAAAAAGGAAATTGAGAAATTTCTTAATTGAGATGACTAATATTGGCCCAATTTTGCTGCAATATTGTGTTGAGTGTACATTTAAAGGTTGACTGGGGAAAAATAACCTTTGTGAGCTTCAAATATCAGCGTATGTATATAGCATCACATTGCAAAAGTATTCTCCAGACAGTTTTCATTGTATGACCAAGACCTGAGTATCATAGAGGGAGACTCAACAGCTCCATCTCAGTGAAGATTTGGTGACAGTTGGGACGAAAATTCCCTCAAACAGGAAGAATCATTTGGCAGAGCCACGCTCAGTGTGGAGGGCTGTCTGTCATTAAAGGAAGTGAGAAGAAAAATTTTTAGCTTTGTTGAAACATTCAGTTTAGAAGCCTGGCTCAGCATGCCTGCGTCTGACGTGCAGAAATTCCCACTTGTGCATAAACATAAGTTGCAAATGACAGACAGTTCTACAGACCAAGCCAGTAGCTTGTGTATGGGTTAACTTGGAAGGGATATTTTCTTTTTCTGGATAATCCTTTTCCCGGATCTTCATGCGACATAAAGGATTCATAGAAATGTGTATTGCTGTCCTGTTTGGCAGTAAGACAAACACTCATGTCTTGGCTTGAAGGGGCCAAACACGCCTTCACTTCTTTTACTACTGGGTGAAAAGACTTCTGACTGAGAAGAATTCAGCCAAATGTTTGCATGAATGGGAGAAATATACTTCAAATTTGAGCAATCAGTTGTCCGTCCATCGTGGCTTTTTGCGTTTTTTCCAGCTTCAGGGTTATAAAATGGATGATATGTGACTGGGTTTATTGTTGTTCCCAGGACCACCTGATGTGGAGCAGCCATGCGAACCCAGTCTCCAGGCATGGAGTCCTGAGCTGAGTCTCTATGACACAAATGTGACATCGCCATGTCCCGAAACAGAAGGCTGCACCCTCACACTGAGATTCCTACACCCCATCATTCCACAGGCACTTACTCTCTGGGTCACCTACATCTCATCAAGTAAGTCTCAGTCCATAACAAATGTCTTCACCAGTTTCACTGGAATATTTGCCATGACAGAGCTTAAATTACTGGTTGCAGAAATATTAATGATTGTAAATTTCAGAGCTGCTGGAACCTTAAAACAATCAGCAGTGAGACAAGTGAGTTACACTGTTTGCACCAGAAAAAGCGTCCTATTGCTCAAACTGGAGAAATTTAATGCTGCTCATATGTAGACAGGTGCTTGGAGATTTCCTTATGGAGATAAGTCAGGTCTGGCCAATCTCATCTGTGAATATTTATGAATCCATTAGCTGCTTGTTTTGCACACAACCATGAATTTTAACTTTTCTTTATCTTTGCTAACTTGAATGATTTCATCTACTCACTGTTTATACTGATACTGAGCCAAGACATACTCAGACATGAAAATGCTGTACTGCAACAGCTGTATAGTTATTCTGCCTTCACTTTCCCTGCCACCAGATATAACTCTGCCACACTAATGCAAAACAAAACTGCAGTTCATGCACAATGTGATACAGGATACATTAGGTTAATAGCAAATGGTTTTTTTTAAATCTACAACCCAACCCCCAAAATTGGAACATTTTGTTTAATATATTTCAAGAAGGCAATGATTTGCAAATCTCATAAACCAACATTTTATTCATAGTAGGACATAGAAAGCATATCAAATGGCAAAAGTGAGACATTTTACGGTTTAATGAAAAATATTATCTCATCTTAAAAGTTGATGGAAACAACATGTCTAAAAAAAGGGGCAGGAAAAAGCTAGAGAACTTGGTGATACATAAATAGCTGGAAGAACATATTTTCAGCTCATTTGGTTACTTGGCAACAGGCCAGTAACATGACTGGTTAAGAAAAGAGCACCTTAGTAGAGTCGCTGAGGTTCTAATGATCGACAGAGATTAGCAGTCTGCAAAAAATAGCATCCACTAATTGTGGAGCTGTTTTATTCTTCAATGGAAATTGTGAATATTGCATCAAATACAGAATATCATATAATCAAAAGATCCAGAGTATCTGAAGACATCTCAATGTGCAAGAGACTCGGCTGAAAATCATTATTAACATAGGATTTTTTTTGGCCCTCAAGCAGAGCTGCATTAAAAACAGGAATGATTCTGTCATGAAAATCCCTGCATGGACTTCGAGTCACAACTCAGTTCATGACCACAGTTCACCATGTGATCCACAAGTGCATGCAAAGAAATCATAGTGAAAGAACATTGACTTCTTTGGGCCAAAACTAATTTGAAATGGACTGAGACGAAGTGGAAATGTTTTGTGGTCTGACCAATCAAAATATAAAATCATTTAAATAAATTATGGGCACCATGTGTTTGGTGAGGAGAGGAAAAGCTTGGCTTGTTATCAGTGCTCAGTTCATAATCCTGCATCACCGATGGTGCAGGATTATATTAGTGCTTATGGAACTGACAACTTACACATGTGGAGACACCATCAAAGCTGAAGGCACAAACAGGTTTAAACATGTGCCCCCATCAAGATATCTTTTCAGGGAAGTCTTGCGTCTTTCATCAAGATAATGCTAGATTGTTACTGCATCTATTAAAGCAGTGTGACCTCATACTGTAGTTGAAAAGTAGTGTGCACTCCAGAAGACCCTTCACCAACTGAATACATTTACTATGTCATGAAACACAAAATACAAAGGAGATCCAGTTCTGTAGAGCAGCTAGAATCCTACATCAGACAGAAAATGGGACATTCCTGCTTTAAAAGGGTCCAGTCTTCTCTGTTCACAGGTGTTTACTGATTGATGAACTAGTATTTTTTTAAGAAATAGTAAAAATGTCTCACTTTTTTAAATGTTTTCTGTGTTCTGTTACAAATGAAATACTCATTCATGCGATTTACACATCATTGCATTCTTATCTTTTATTTACATTTTGACATGAGTCCCAAGTTCTTTGGTGTCGGGGTGGAATTTGAGCCCACTGAGCTTTATAGACTTAAAAAGACAGTGCTAACAAATATATTTATTCAGCCTTTTTCTCCTTGTTCTCAGACAACCCAGCCATAGCTAACGTTGAGCTGATTACGGAGGTGGGGAGAAGCATTAACCTTGGACCACAGCATGTCTACTGTGACATGCCCCTTACTGTGCGCCTCAACACCCACAACGTTGCCATCGCCGCCATAAAACTCTGCACCTTCGATGAAAAAATGGAGATCGATGCAGCAATGTTGTCTTCTGGCCCTGGCAGCCCTCTCTGCTCCGGCTGCCAACCTCTGCTGTACCGGGTGCAGCGGCAGCCGCCTTTCACTAGTAAAGACCCCTCCCCTCAGACCCAGCAAACATTCACAGACAGGTAAAGGCTAAATGCTGATTTGTTTCCATTCCCTACAGTTACACTCGCGAAGTTACAACCTTGCATTCTTTTTTTTTTTGGTGTTAACTTGTGGTGTTTAGCAGGAGGTAAATCAGATGTTTTGCACATGAGCTCAATCCACTACAAAATACCCTGGATGCCGCCAGTTAAGAACGTTCTTGATACTTAATAATGACCTTAAGAAGATCTTAGCGCTAAGATCTTCTTAACTGACTCTGGGAAATGCTGCCAATGTCTCACACGCTCACAACTTTCAGACATCAGTGGGGAAAAATAAGAGGAGAAGAAGAAAAAAAAACATTAAGTCAGCTTAGAATATAGATGCCATAGCATGTGAGTGTGTCTTAGGATCTACATACATAAACATGCTTATTAAAGTGTTGCGGTCGGGTTCTGCTTGAAAAGCTCAGAACACAAATGTTTCCAACATGGGGGTGCCGAGTGTAGCTGATCCAAATCGGTTTCAACAACCATATACTAAATCAATAGCTTGCTGGAGTTCTGGGGTTACGCTGAATCAGTTCGTATCCCGTCTCGTATTGCAGGGTGTCCGAATGATTACTGGAATCAAATGCAAAGCCACGAGCCAGTTTTTGCTTTTTTGCTTTTATAGACCCAAAAGCTGATAAGTACCTGCCAGGATATGACAGCTGCATCACACGACTGCGGATCATTTGGGGCTGATTTATATTTGTAGTGCGGCCCTGGGTTTCTGAGAAGTTGTCGCTGTGTTACAGAGTCGGAGGGGGAGAGGGGGGATGTTAGGTGGACGCTGCTTCAAAAACAGTTTATTTTTCAAGGAACACGTCTCCTATGTTACACAAGCTGTGTCTAAGTGCAAAAAGATGTAAGAACCAGTGGGAGTTGAGTTATGTGAGACTGAGGAGGGCAGAGAAGGGTTGATGTGAGGAGAAGAGAGGGTTTGAGAGCAGTGAGCCTGGAAAAGAAAGAGAGGGTGGGATAGCGGAGAGTAGAGGAGAGAAAGAAGAGGTGAGAGGAGGAGAATAATGATTATTAGAGATGTAGAAGTATGCAGACACACAACAGAGAGGTGCAGACAGAGAAGTGGTTTGGAAAAAAAAGTGGAGGACTTTGTTGTGCAGAAAGAAGCCAAGCTAATTCTGGAGATACACGTTTTTATGTCATATATTTATTATAGCATAAGAAATCATTTACTTTGATTTTAAAATCTGTTATTGAACCAGAGTTTATTTTCCTAGGTACACAAAACAACACAAAATCACTCACAAAACCATCATCCTTTAATGATGATATATCTTTTTCTGTTAGTTTCCATTTTATCACTCTTATCGTATATAAAGCAAGTTGTCTAATTGCATTTGAAATTAAATGCTTGTGATTGTTCTGAACAGTCTGTGTGGGGGAAAGTGTAGTGTTAGGAGGAAAAAGCCACTTCCCTTCAGGACATAGATAAAATAACTGGTCCACACAAGGTCTTAAGGTTGAGTGAATATAACATAATATAAAAAACGCAAAGCATTTTACACAATGTCATAATTGTTATTATTGCTATTGTTATTATAATCATTTAGAATCACTGCGAAAATGCAAAAGAAGTGTGTGAAACATGGACTCTGTCTGCTTCTACATGAACTCAGACAATAAGCAGCAACCAGCTGCTCCTGATCAATTGCATTTAATTAGTTGATCAACTGTAAGCAAAGCAGAAGTTGGGAGCAGACTTACTAGCCTGCAGCATTTAAATGTGTTAACACAATGATCTTAGAAAACCAGTTTTAATTTATTTATTTATTTGAATGGGACTGTGCATATTAAAGAATGTACAATGCATCGATGTAAATATACCAGATTTAGCAAGATGCTCATTACCACATCATACACAATACAATAAAGATAATCACAATGAGACTGTTAGATCAAAACAAAGACGGTATTAATTAGGTAAAACCTGCCTTAGAGTGCTTGCATTCAATGTTCAAAGTGCATGTTCTGAAAGTGCTTACAAGTTTTATTGTAGAAATATGTAACACTTAAATATACAAACATTAAAAAGAAGAAGAAATTCATTGATCACATTGCTGATTACTATTCAGCTATATTTCAATCTATCCTGTTGTCGTTACTCTATGACTGTTTACCAATCTGACCCTGGACTGCTCAAAAAACTGCATAGGGTCCCAACAAGAGCTCTGGCCTCTGTTAGCATGTTAAATGGTAAAGTTCATGACAGTAGAGTTAAACAAATACTGAACAAGTATGACTTGCTTGCTAAGGGTAAACCATTCTCCAAGATGCTTTTGATCAAAGCAGAAGACTTACGGAACAATGTTCTTTGGATAGACGTGACCAAATCGTGCTTTCTGACAGACTCTGTTCTGGAGTCTCAGAACCATGGTGCTCCCAGGTAAATCGGCTCATGCTCACTCCAATTTAACTGAAACTAAAGTGGGTCAAAAAGTTGCAAAGGCAAAATAGTGTACCACATTAATTATCTGCAAACTGCAAACTTTCATCTTGCATGCTGTCAGATATTGGTGAATGGCCCGGGGGTGGGAGGCGGTAGCTCAGTCAGCTTCTTCTTGGCTTTTTTTTTTTTTTTTTTGTGGCTGCTGCGGTTCCTAAATTCTGCACCTGTTATCTGGTTTGCAGGCTGATGACAACAAAGTAGCTGTAAAAGAAAATAATTAAGGCGTTACAATGACCCAGAGTCCGGATTCAACCTAGCTAACTATGCTGGGGTTGGATGTAAAGAGAATTGTTCATAAACAAATGCCTGCAAACAAAGTGGGACAGAATATCTTCACAACAATGTGAGAGATTTATAGTAGCAAACATAAAGTGTTACCTCATGTTACTGCTACTAAATTTGGTTCCACAAGCTCAATCAATGAGAGTGTTTGGTTTTAAACACACCATTTTGGTTTAGTTTTTCTTTTTTCTTTTTTTTTTTTTAATAAAGAATAAAACTATGTACTATGTCACATGCTGCTGTTTATTTGATTATGTTTTTCTTACCTCATTCTAAGCCCAGTTCTCGTACTAGTCTTTTGCAAACAAAACCAGGCCAATGAGGAAGTATGAAAAACACCTATATCTTTTTTCAAGTTGAGACAGTATGGACAGAGGCGTTTGCTTGGATGTGTGAAGTATCCTCTTTGCAAACACGGTTATTCAACTTGGTTTATGAGGACTGCAGTCCTGCAGGTTTTCATGTTTCCCTGCTCCAACACACCTGACTCAAACAACTGAGGCAGTGTGCAGAACTTCATCGACTGTTGGATCCATTTAATTTGAGTCAGGTGTGTTTGAGCAAGGATAGATTGAAAACCTGTAGGGCTGCGGCCTTTGTCGGAGTTGAATAGCACTGACCTGCTAAGGACGGGGTAGTGGTTTTAAAGCTCAGCATAGAAAGTGGATTTGCTCTCTTTTAACATGGCTGTAAGTTTATGCATTTTCTAGGTAATTAAACTTTATTTGTGGAGTAAACTGTGGGAAGCAGACACTGATGTAGCATCTGAGTAAGATGGAAGGAGAGTGAATTCAGTGCAAACACGCTGTGTTCTCAAGGTTAATGTTTTAAGGATATGCGAAGCTTTGAGGTAAGACTCGCTCATGCTTGTTAATTATGCTACAAGAAAACAAACAGAATGGAACAAACTTCCAGCAGAATTAAAAATATGTGGACAGTATAAAACGGGGTGCCCACGTCCGGTCCTCGAGAGCTACTATCCTGCCATTTCTAGAAAATACCCTCCCCAACACACCTGCATCAAATGCGTAATTCCCTCATGCACATGTCATTCAGCTCTGCAGATGCCTGGTAACGAGCCATTCATTTGATTCAGGTGTGTTGGAGATGGGTTGCAACCAAAATGAGCAGGATAGTAGCTTTCGAGGACTGGACTTGGGCACCCCTGGTTTAAAATATTCTGCATAGAAACAAAAAACATGTTCTAAAAGAACACCTACGCCGGCATTAGTTTTTACCAGGTGGTACTTAATGGATATGAATGTGTAAGTATTCCAGTATGTGATTTGGTTTGGACTTTCTTGATGGGAAAATGAGGGGAATACGAGGGTCAAATGGGGTAAACTCATGTTTATTACTGTGGTTGTTTTCATTGTTTTATTCTTTTAAAGCTTTTAACTACTACTACTGTATCTTTTTATTTCTTAATATGTAATGCATTTTGTGTGTTTTTAGGGACTCCAGATTTAACTTAGTTCTGAGAGCTACAATAATGATTCACAAATAAGGATTCATAAATAATGTTGACAGCGTCATGTGATTGCTCTCAGCTTGTTTGTTTATTCCTGTATTAAATACCTACTATCCAGCAGCTGCTACACCGTGACAGAGACGTCTGTGGACTGACATTAGTTTTAGCTAAAACCCACCTAGACTAAGTTGCTGCTGGAAAGCAATAACAATTTTAAGGTCATCAATTACTTTTAGTAAGATGAACTTGAATTCATCATGTTGGTTCTAAATAAAATGAAGTTTGTGTGAAGCATCTCATCTAAATTTTGTGAAATTAATCGCATCAATTTTCCTCCTTAACCTAATTCGCTTACGGCTTAATCAGATTTATCAAGTTTAAAAGTTCTACAAACGTAAACCATTTTAGTTTATTCTACTTAATCACTCCTATTACTGAGTACTTAATTATTCTAAGGCAGCAAGTTTGCGTAATTTTTTAAGTAAAACCATTTAGTTAGGATTTACTGTGTGGTGCAGGCAGGCATATCTTCCATTGTGATCAACACTGCTGTACATAGTCCCTTTTTAAATAAACTAAATCTAAAATCTGAAGAATTCGATTGGCATGAAACTTGAATATATGAATGTAGGAAGTATTAGGTTACATAACTTGCATCAATCCCAAACAACTTAACTGAACTCAACCTAATGACTCTGCTCAGTCATCGTGTTTCACGATTATCATGTTATTGTTTATCTTCATGTAATATGAAGCCTCTGAGGCAGAGGGCAAAAGAGATAAGGACTTATGGCAGAAAGTTGGAAGATGCAGCTCAATACAAATACAGCACAGAAAACTGGGAAATGGAATGTTATTTCATGTTCTTTATTTACTTCTCTGATCCATAATTTATCATTTTTAAGAGTCTGGAGAAATTGGACTCACCTCCCGATGATGTGGTTGTGTACTTCTTCTGGTTTCACACCAGTAGGATACAGAATCACAAGATATGTGCTTGGAAAACAGAGAAAAGGCTCTTTTTATAGACACACCGAAAGCAGATCAATAGTCCTGACAATGGAGTCACTATACTTTTACACTTTTACACACACCCCCAGATGTTGGGGCTTTAAGGCCACTGGGTGCTCCAAGGTCACAGATAAAATTCACTGTTACTTCCACTTGTGTCTCTGCATCAGACTGAATGCAGAGGTCATTTGTGCTGGGTAGCTTGTACCTATGTGGCAAAAATTAGGCAGACATCATTGTAAAAAGAATGAGGTCATTATGCACCAATCTTGCACATGTATTCACTGAATGAGTCACTGGTATTCATCAACAAACCTATAAAGATTATATGATCAGTTTATACCACAAAGCTGTACAAAATTTAGCTCCTTTGAGCATCAAAGCAAATGTGTGAGTTATAACTTCATCATGTCCCCCTCTCCCCCCAACAAAAGTTTTAAAAAAGTATAAATCTGAAGTAAACTATTTCTCCTTTTGTTCTCTCCTCTTCAGCTCTGTTAAGCATGGCATCAGCTACCAATATACAATCAAGGTGGAAGCAAATGGTGTCCTGAGCGATCCCTCGCCGCCTCTGCTGTACACACACGGGCAGTCGTACTGCGGGGATGGTCTCATACAGGGGTCTGTGCAGTTTAGTGACTGGATGCAAATAGTAACCCTGATAAGGCATTGAAACAAAGATGATCTTAACTGTGATTTTCTCTCTGTAGGACAGAGGAATGTGATGACGGTAATCTGTTGGATGCAGATGGCTGCTCTAAGAAATGTCACAAGGAAATAGGCTTCAACTGTAATGGTGAGTAAAATAAGGTTTACACACACTTTCAAAAACAGACACCAGACCGCATCAGCTCTTTCAAAACCATCGCAACGCTTTTGTGACATCTCGCATCAAACCGCTAACTCTGCTCTTTGTCTTAAATGAAAACATGACTGTCTTATAAAAATGGAGTGTAAAAGAGCAGTCACTAAACAGCCAGAAAGCTCTCATTTGTGCATGCAGAAGCCTTAAAAAAAACAAAACAAAAACAACAAAAAAAAAACAACATGCCAATCAAAATGAATTTACAAGACATAAAAGCTTCTGGCTGGAGTGGATTCCACAGCCCATTAATGTAACATCACAGCAACATAAGAGAAAACAGATGAGCCGCAGGGTAAAAAAGCACGTTTTTGTTTTGTTTAGTAACAAGTCTTTTTTTGGAAAACCAGTTTGACATCAGGCTGGCTACGGAACCCTAGAAAAACACTTTTCAGCTGTAAATGACAAGGCTCAGTCTCAAAAAGTTTGTCAGTCATTTTTCTTTATTCATTTTGGCCATATATATGTATATATGTATGTATATATATATATATATATATATATATATATTTATCAAAGATTTTAATTTGAATTGGGGTTTTGTGAAAACCAACTCAGGGTAACAGTCGTGTCTGAACAGTTTCCAGTTTCTTTTTGTTAGATATCCTTTATCTAAAGTAAGTGATATGTTTTCATCATCAGCACCTGCAACATTTGGCCAGCTCTCCTCAGTCACAGATCATAACCCGTGGAAATCCTGTTCCTCTGACATTTGTTCTTCTCTGACCCCACAGTTAAACATTAGAGGCCACTTTGTAGTTCTGACTGCCAGAACGTGCAGGGGTGGTGTGGTATTTCATTATTTTGCATGCTCCCTTGCCGATGTATTTCTTTGCTAATAAGAAGTTTCAAATTAAATTAAAGAGGCTCTGTGCTCAGGGATTTTGAGCAGGTTTACTTTTGGTGAGGCCTTGACAAGAACGCAAGATTTATTTATTTTTTTTTTAAAGAAAAAAGATTTATGGTAAAATGAGCTATCTTAAGAAATAGCTCATTTGTAGCTGTGAGTCATCTGGCTGTTAGAAAATTAAACAACTCTGTGCTTATTCAAGATTTACAGTCATGAGAAGAAGAGAGTACACTCACTTCTAATTCCAAGGTTTGCATGCCAGGGTATGATGAAGAATATCAGGTCTTAAAATTAATTGAATACAACCTCAGATGAATAACTCAACACATGACATGTTGTTTTATTATTAATCTTATAAAAACTGGGCCAAAATGTAAAATCATGAGCGTACTCCATGATCAGACGGTTTGCAGTCAGAGCTTGTTCATGTTCTGTTAGATGTTACTAGTCTTTTATTTGATTGTAAAGGAATTTTTATTCACTCTTCCCTCCAACTTTGCTTCTGGCTGTTGGGATTTGCAGCTTTATGAAGGTGGGAAGATTGTCCTGTTGCAAGACGGTTTAAGTCAAGACAGATAGATAGCCTGATATTCAACTCTAGAATTCCCCATCCCGTGGCTACATAACAAGCCCAGATCATCACCCCTCCACCGCTGTGCTTACAGCTGGTATGATGTGTTTGTGCTAATATGCTGTCTAGTTTGTTTTCTCCAAACATGATGCCTAATAGGACCTAACATACTCGCTTTGGTCTTGTCCCTCCAAATGGCATTGCTCTTTCTAAAGCTTTGGTGTTTGTCAGACCATAGACTGTGTATGAAAAGATGGACATCTCTGTGACGTCACCTATAGGTTTATGAGGAGCTAAATTGATGCTCGGTTGGTGGTTTCCACTGTCACTCTCTTGGCAGCATCATGTGTCTTGTCACTCCCTGAAAATACAAAAATGGGCAAAGAGGAGGAGCTGAGAGGGGATGGGTGTGATCGTGGGGGGGTGGAATGATTGACACCTATCAAACTCTGAGCTGCCTGTAGCTAATAGCTAGCTGAGCTAACAGGAGTTAACTGAGGTAAGGCGGGCTAAAGCTAAGGCGTGCTGTTAGCTGGCTAAAACACATGGTCGTGCTAACCATTGGCCACCAAAGCTAGCGGTGACAGCCCATCTGTCGCCTGTCAATCAAAAGGAAACACCCCTAATTAGGCATAATCTCAAGGTTAACTTGACCTCTTAAACCTAAAAAGATTTTTTGAATGAGGCTGTAAACATGTTCATTTCTGCTGTGAAGTTGGCCTTATTAAGATGGAAGTCTATGGAGATTTGCTCTGTTTTGGAGCCAGCCCCTAGTGGATGAAGGGTAAACTGCAATTTCTTGCACTTCTGTATTGTCTTCACTTTTTTACCACCAGAGATTGCCGCTTGGTTCAGATGCAGCTTTCCAAACCTTTTTTTTTTTTTTTTTAACAATAATCTATTTAGAGAGAAGAATTTTACCCCTACAGCCATTTTAAATAAGCCAAAGTGTTCTGTCATGAATATTAAAATTCAACATGATAACTGAGGTGGGATGTAGCTTCTGGAGTTGTTGCATTTTCTCCGAGCATATAATAGTCTGACCTTCGGGGTGAACTTGTCGGGATGTCCACTTCTAGGAAGCTTTGGTAAAACTTTATTTCTCAGTGAAAACTAACAGACTCCATCTAGTTTGGGAATGGCCGTCTTTCCCCTTTAGCACACTTGAATGTTGTAGACCAGCAAATGCTCCAACTTCTGCTCACGCTAATGATGACCAATTAATCAAAAGCATTTTTTTAGCAGAACCTATCAGTATCAGTATTTTTGCCAATATTTTTTTGTTTAATTAACATAACAAAGTGTTATGTTCATGTGCTACTGCATCTGAGGTTGTTTTGCCTAAATTAAAGATCTGGTAAGGACTGGATCACTATTCTATTATTATGTCTTGATACGTAAAACTTAGGAACTGACAGAGGATGTACTTCCTTTTTTCACATGACTGTTTATTAACAGTCATTTAAAGACCATCATTGTAAACCCTGGGTCAGGTGGTTGAAAAGCAGTATAAGTACCAAAAACATGCAGCATGACATGACAAAAGACAAACGAGGATGCCACAGAGAGCGCCTCCATCATTTATGATTCCACCACAGGACAACAATGCTTTGTGTCTCCACCCGTCCACAGCCTGAAGCATGCAGACAGGCCACAACAGAAGCCTTACAACAAGAAGGGAGTTTACCCGAAGTAACATGGACAGTCCCGCAATATTCCTCCATGCATAAAAAAACACTGATCAGCCACCACATTAAAAACCACTGACATGCGAAGTGGATGACACTCCATTCTTTTTTGTCTTCCTTTCTCAATGAAAGATTCCAGATGAGATCGGGCCTTAACCTACATGACACAGATAATCAGCTTTACTGTTTCTCAACGTCCTTAAAATCCACGCTCCATATCACAGAAAGCATGCTCAAACATTCCTCCTTTGCCAGAAGCTTTATGTCATAAATATCCCCTAATAATGCTAAAAAAAAGTGTGACAGGTCAGATGAGATGAAACAGCGTGTTGCTTTCTTTTCAGGCCATGTATTGTTTCCACTGGCAGCTGGGGGGCAGTTATTCATGTGTGCAGTAAAGAGTTGTGTTACGAGAGCTTGTTACAGGGCAAAACTTCCATCATCCAGTCAATTTATTTGTCAGGGGGAAAGAAGCCCCCCCCCCCCCCCCGACTCCCACCAGGCCTTGCCATGCCGTGACTGAAGCCATTACATCTCTTGTTTTACAATAAAACACATCATGACTAGGAAGGAAAACAATTTGGCAAAACATTGGTTTTTACAAATTGCAACACTTAAAACCAATTATTCAGTTTTACTTCTTAGTCATAGACCGATTATTTGTTTGGGTTTTCAAGCAACATTTGCTTGACTCATTTAACTCTTATGATGCCAAATCATTTTTTTTTTTCTTTTTGTAATTTACCAACAGCACATAACACCTCTGCCTAACACACACTCAATGGACAAAATACATGCAAGGGTTGTTTGGAAGAACTTGTTCAGCGTCGATCTCAGATTTTATTATTTCTCATAGCTTTTATAGATTATAATGGAATTTTATTTGTCTGATTAGATAAAGATTAAATTGCACAATCTCCGCAGCATGGAGATCTGAAATAAAAAGCAGGTGTTTAAGATTTTCAGTTCGTTGTTTTTTAGAGCTTGATAGATACAAGACTCAGTGTTAAAATGACTTAATCATTTTCACAGGTGTTGTTAAAGCAGGGGTGGGGTGCGTTCTGAGTTCATTCAGTGTAGTCCTGCCAAATGAACTCAGGAAGACTGAGTATGGCATTGAGTTGTCTCTGCTTGACTTGCCTTTGTGAAACGTGTCGACTAATTGAAGCCATTTGCGCAGCACTTGACTGTCTGTTTGTCCGTCTGGACTGTGTGGCTGTCCAGATGTTAACGAGGCCAAACGTCTGAAGTGTATGATGTTTACCGCCCCCTTGATGAAGAACTGCTGCATCAGAAGCTGTTTCTCAGTTCACCCTGCTCATTATCTACTATTCTACAGGAGACAGCTGATCTTTCCCTTTTATTTAACTCCTTGCATCATCTTTGGGCTTGTCTCTGGGCTCTTAGGAGTCAGATTGAAAACTTCTCTCTTGGTTTTGAAAGGATGTACTGTATAGTTGTTTGAATGAACAAAGTAAAATCTGAACTTGACTTTTTATAGAACTTTGAAACACTTTAGTTATTTTGCATCCATGTTCCCTGAAGAGGACAGGATGTGGTTGGAAGGAAATGTTAGAAAGTGGACATCAATAGCTTGAGTCAGGTCATTTGGACTGGGTTTAGTTTCTTGGAGTTGTTTCTCTCTCATCCAAAACAGCATTTTTAGTTCTAGTAGCGATAGGGAGATTTCATTTAAGTAGCCTTGGGAACTACTGATGTTTTGGAGTCTACAACCATCTTTGGGAGTTGGGACTGAGTTGGGTGTTGTCAGTGTCCTTGGGAGAGCTGAAACGGTGCTATTGTAAGTGGGGGAAAGGTGATGTCTCAGTCCTCCTCTTCTGTTAAGTGATGGTTTCTCTACCTGCCTATTTCATTCCCTGTTCAAACCACTTGTCCCCTCTCGTCAAAAGTGTGTACTTTATCATAAGGGTGAAAAAACACAGCGACTGTAAGCCCTGACCTGATGACTTTGCTCTCCGGTGTACGTCTGTTGAGTGTTTGGTTTCCCAAATTTAGTGTCCTCACGGCACTGAACGGCATACACCAAGATGCTTTTTTTTAAGAGTCAGAATTCAGGCTCTCAGGATTAACCAGTTCCTGTCCAGTGGTATGCTGGGTTTGAAAAATGTGAGTAATTGATGTTAGTAAAAAAATCTGCCTGTTTTTCAGATGTTCCAGCTACATAAGGGATACAGGTATATTGTGAAAGGTGTTTCTTTTCTTTCTTCTGGGGTTTTGCTTTGGTGGAGATTAGGGATCGACCGATACAGATTTTTAGGGTCGATACCGATTTTTTTCTTATCAGCCTCAGCCAATGGCCGATACAACCTGCCGATATTTGGGTGGGGCTGATATTTGGGGGTGATGCTGCATTTGACTCCCAACTTAATATTATGAAGGACACAATGAAAAGTAATTTTACAACTCTTTTAATATAAAAAAGAACAAAGTAGTCATCAGTCATCAGTCATTTTCTGTACTGCTTATCCAGTTCAGGGTCGCGGGGGTTGCTGGAGCCTATCCCAGCTAATATCAGGCGACCTGCCCAGGGTACACCCTGGACAGGTCGCCAGTCTGTCACGGAGCCAACACAGAGAGACAGACAACCATGCACGCTCACATTCATACCTAGGGACAATTTAGAGCAGGGGTAGGCAACTCCAGTCCTCGAGGGCCGGTATCCTGCAGATATTAGGAGTTTCCCTGCTGCATCGCACCTGACTCCAATTCATGGGTAATTAGCAAACTTGTGCAGACCTTGATATCAAACTCTGCACGAGTCACAAGGTGTGCTCCAGCAAGGAAACTCCCAGTACCTGCAGGACACCGGCCCTTGAAGACTGGAGTTGCCTACCCCTGATTTAGAGTAACCAATTAACCTAACATGCATGTCTTTGGATGGTGGGAGGAAGCCGGAGTACCTGGAGAGAACCCACGCATATACGGGGAGAACATGAAAACTCCACACAGGAAAGCCGCTGTTGGAATTGTTCGAAGCCCCTCCCCAGCCGGGAATGGAACTAGTGACCTTCTTACTTCTTATTTATTTCAAATAAATATATAAAAAAGAAACTGTGCACTAGTAAACAAATATTAAATGAAACATTAAACTTGCAATATACAGGTACATATATATATATATATATATATATATATATATATATATATATATATATATATAAAGTCATGGCAAGTGGGAGTGTCGGCCAACACACCCGACGTATCGGCCAATGCAGATACCAGAAAAAAACGCAAATATCGGCCTCAAATATTGACGGGCTGATTTATTGGTCTATCCTAAGTGGAGATGTTGTCTGCCCAGTACTGGGGGTTCTGATGACTCCTAACTTGTGTTCCAGGGGTTGATGGGAATTGAAAAGGATGTACTGGTCTGTGTAGGTGGGTTTCCTGTTGACTCCAACCTGCAGTCTCCTGTCCTCTGTTAAATGGCTAACAAAGTCCATTAAAGGCAAGCTGCTATTGTGCACATCTTCTTTTGTGAACTCGATGTTTCTCTAAATTGTTGATTGTTGTGATCAGCCCAACTAAGTTGCAGCCACATCTCTGCATGCAACTTTTTAACTATTTTATACAGTATATATATATATATATATATATATATATATATATATATATATATATTAATTCTCTTCTTCTGCCTTTAAGTATCAGTTAGCTATCCTATCAGCGTAGAGGATGCTGTACTTTTCCCTGACTCTACCATTAGCTGCACAGTATTGAAGCCATAAAGACTGTTTCCACTTTTATGGATAGTTTTTCTTCCTTTCTCTTATGATTAGTGTTTTTTTTTTAGAATTAGTCAGTTGAGGAAGAATCTTGATTCTAAATATAGTGAGAGACAGTAATAAAAAGCAGTGTTTTTGTTTTCTATGAGACTTGGAACACGGTTTGATCATTGCTTTGACAGTTCTTTGTAACACATAATGTTGCTGTTGTAACTCAGTGACCTACCAAGGCTCCACTGAGGCTTCTTTTACATTTCAGCTTATTAATATCACAAAATTATTGAAACCTTCGATAAGTAATTGAAGTCAAAGATCATTTCTTACAAGAATTTACAGTCTGTTGACAGCACAGGGAGTCAGATTTGGTTGAGTTGACGTGGCGAACATTAGAAGTTGCCAAAGAAAATACAGAATAGATTTGCTCAGATTTGGTTCACTGACAAATAGAACTGGATGATAGTCTAACAGTGGGGGATGAGTGTATAGCTTGCCAGATTAAGAAACCAGGCTTTATATTCTTTCATAAATCCTCTTCTGTCATTCCTGTCCTTGTCTCCTAAGGTGAACCGAGTCAGTGTTATGTTTTCGATGGCGACGGTGTGTGTGAGGACTTTGAGCGGAGCTCCAGTGTTGGAGACTGTGGTTTCTTTACACCTTTGGGCTATACAGATCAGTGGGCAGCCACTGTCACTGCTTCTCACCAGGACCCCAACCACTGCCCTGCCCATGCTGCCACAGGGGAGCCATCATTTACCAAGGTATGACACATGAAGCAATGAGGCTTGATTGGATTACACTCTAATCTAAACAAAGAAAAAGAAATAAATGTAAGAAAAGTATTGAAAACTAAGAACATAGTTTTGGTATTTTGCAAGTCAGGTTGCAGAAAACATTTGCTGCTGAAATCTTAAAAGAAATGTAATAACCTGAGAGTGAATTGATCAAATGAACAGAGCAGTAATATATGAAAATGGAAGCATCCACCATGATGTCATGTCTTTATCTGCCATTACACACCTTTACAGGTGCCATGAGTTGTGGTGCATCAGGTGGTAAAATCAGTTTCCCACTTACTGTATGGCAAGCTTTGCCATTTAATCCCATTCAGACCTCCTCATGTTTTTAAATGTGGTTGGACAAGACACTGAACACTAGGTTGCTCCCAGCAGAAGCAGCTTGTGTGGCTCATACTTTACATGTTATGTGTGTACACCAATAAAATAAAATACATTATGTGGTGTTTTGTGGATGTACCTAAAGTGAAAAAGTTCCAAATAAAAGGTATTTTAGGTAAGGCATTCACCATAGCTCGGTACTTGTCAGTCATAGGAAACGCCAGCCCAATAATTTGCAAAGTTTGTCTAGTTTGATTAGAATAAGACCACTGTTTTAAAAAATAAACATAATTTTGCAATAAAATTTTGAAGGCCATTATTAAGAGGAAATAAAGGCGATAAAAATGATAAATTAGGGAATAAATTTGGTAAAAAGTTGTATATTGTGACAACTCCCCACCCGATTACGCAGATGTGTCGCCCCCTGCTGTCAATTCAGGAGAATGCATTGCAATGTTACGTTTTTGTACTTTTCGAACCTGGAGCTTCATCTCATCTGGAGCAGGAAGCTAGGTAACCCGCTGTGTGGGAGATGGTGGGTGAAAAAGCAGGATGTCGCAGCTTTACGGCTGCATTCACCCTTTGAATCCATGGCTACCTTGAATAAGCAGAGTTAAACTGATACAATGAACATTTATCTATTTAACTTATATTTTCATATATTTTTGTTTGTTTGCTGTCCACAGTTTGAGGTTTGCTGTTTACCGAAATGATGTCCATGAGTTTGGTGATAATTAGTTTGTACAAACTGCAGCTGTTGCACCAAGAACTAGTTCAATGGGACTTTCCTGGTTAAACTAATGTTAAATAAAAAATGAAAAAAAGTCACACGGTATTCCATTAAATAACCTTGTAGAAAATTGCTCTTGGATGGGAAAAAATAGCCTAAAAAATCTGCCAATAATTGCGTAAATTTGATTTTTGAAATGTTCAGATCTTTTTTTAAATGAAAAGAAATCCTGCAGAATGAACTGTCAGCAACTCCTCTGCTATTCACTTGTGCATCACTGGTGCCACGCATACTAATGTTTGAGAATGAAGGCTTTGAATGAATAAAATTTTAAAATCTGTTATTTATGTTTTTCTGAAATTTTCAGAATTTTTCATATTTCATTATAAGCCTGGTTGTTTGGATGATGTTAGCTATTTCAAAATGACAAAAGTTAGTAACTTGTATGTTAGCATGTAATCCTTAAGAATCATTTCATTTGATTGAATTGTGAAAATTGATAGTTTTATGGATTGCCTCTTGGTCACTGATCTTAAGTTATTCTATAGTAAGGGCCATATAAGACATCGTCGTCCTCATTTTCCTTTTCATCCATGTAAAAACA
Source organism: Atherinomorus stipes (assembly GCA_023101725.1). Classification (NCBI taxonomy): domain Eukaryota; kingdom Metazoa; phylum Chordata; class Actinopteri; order Atheriniformes; family Atherinidae; genus Atherinomorus; species Atherinomorus stipes. Next base: position 77,970 of record JALJCO010014431.1, on the reverse strand, counting down.
TTATGTAACACTCACTGTAATTTGGCATGGCAAAATATTGACATGGATGAATGAATTAAATTAAATGACAAAGTCAAATAAAAAAGTCATTTCACATAACCCTTTAAGTCCTGTACCCCTTTTTAGGGTACAGGACTTGAGTTTATCTCTGCAAGGTCTATTTGAATACTTTTCGAGTCTTTTTAAGTAAAATGAAAATGAAAAAAACTTTCAGGCTTGACTGAGAAACCCAAACACTTTTAGGGTAAAAATGCATAACCGTTTGAAATGATGCAGCTGAAGCTCCAAACCACTGTCAAACCATAGGACATAATTTGAACATCATCTGTACAAAAGCCAACTCTGTTAAAGTGGAACATGACAAAATCAGACACATTTTAGTACAAATCATGAAGGGAAAGTCTCCAAAATGGTCATTTTGGCACAGTTTGGCACCATCTGTTCTCAAAGTCTCCTAGTTAATTAAAAAATGCTGTCAATATACAATTTAGGCTGTACAGCAGCCACCCCCACCCCACTGTTAATAACCTTCCCGGCACTTCGTGGAGTTTGCATCACAGCTGAGGAGCAACTGATTAGGAAGTGGAATATTTTGGGTGCTCTGTCAGTGACAGCACAACTCTTTAAACCTAGCACAGCTCTCTTTGTTCTTTTTACAACTTTTTTTCATAATACATCAATCATTTTCCACCTATGACAAATAAAATGTCTGCGGCCTCACGAAGCCTCTGAGGTCCATCGTTGCTTTATAGCCAAGTTCTGTCATAGCTTTACTCATGAATTCACATCAGCCTTGCTCTTCTGCATACAAGGTCACTTTTGAAATAAAACCCAAGAAGAGGTGAAGAGTAAGTGGACAAAAAAGTGCTTATGATAATTCTTATATTATAGAAAAAAATAACTATGACTATTTGCAGCCTGGTTAAAGACCCTTATTTGGGCCTTCTTTACGTGCAGCGAAAACTACCAGACTGAAGGCATTTGCAGTGCCCCCGGCTATGTCTCTATGCGTGATGTACATTTACAGACCCAAACATTAGTCCATGCATTTCACTTGGTGTGTCTCCATATTTCTGTAATTTCATACTTTTCTTGTCTCTCGTGAAGCTCTGCAGGCACCAGCACCTGGAGGTGAACGACGGAGCGCTCACTGATGCCTGGTTTCCTTGTACAGCCCAGTCTGACACAAATAATGGGCTGGATCATTCATTCTGGCTGAAGGTATGATATATATGTGTATGGAAGTGTGTGTGTGTGTGTGTGTTTGCACGCATATTGTCTGTCTTCTCTTCCACTGAATGACTGTGGGTGGCTCCTCTATCTTCAACAGCTTCCAGCACTTTCCAGTTTTTCTTTAAAAAGGGTTGAAGGGCCTCCCAGCAGACGGCTGGCTCAAAGCTACACACACACACACATTCCTAACTTTCTCACAATTACATGATTCATACAGAGCAATGGCAACTATAATGACTTATTTTCCAGGTCAGTGGTGAACTGTGAGATGTAATGATCTGTGGATGATTACAAACTATGATAACTCTCTACTTATTCTTTATTTACATTTTATGTCTTTACTTTTTACCCGGTGGTCACTAATCATCTGACTCTTTAAATAGCAGCCACTGCCAGTGTATTAATAGTAGAAGGCTAAGTGTTATATAAATAACCTACAGTATCATTCATAATTACACACTTAAAAGGCTTGTATGTTGTTAAAATACTGGCATCTGAAAGAATAATAATAGTCCCAAATGCAATCTCAAAAAGATCTCTTTATCAAAATCAGTTCATAATTCCTAATTATATTGGCTTTATAAAATGCAGAGCAGCGGTAAATGTATTACATACAAAAACCTTAATATTTCACAAATGAGCCACAGAAATATACACTATTAAGCAATTGTTTTTTTGTCATTAAAAAGACATTTTTAAAAATGATGAAATTTGCATTTGTTGATTGAGGCGGCCTGAGTCACCTGCTCAGTCATCTTGCTTATCTTTGCAGCTCCACAGCTAGCCAACAGTGCCTGACATAGACATCCTGATTCGTGCACAGAGCTGAACCTGGATCAGGCTTTCCACTCCAAAACTGCGTCTGGTTCTCATATTTTGTATTTTAGCTATTATTTCATCTTTCCACAGCCACAGTTCCCACAATTAATTCCGCAGGTCCGGACTAAGTGTAGGCCAGCTGTCGGCTTGACTGATGGCTTCACAACCTTGCCTGTCATTCTCTGGATTAAAAACTCCTTTACAGTTATGAGTTTGCCTCTTTTCCTCCTCGCACATGCTCATTTGTTTCTTTGTTTTTTTTTCATATCTCATCATTTCCACTTCATTGCAGAATGACTCATCTGTTCATCCTGTGCTGTCTTTATCAGAGACTTCCCTGCAGCCTCGCTGGAAGTCTCCCTGAAGACTCTCAGTGTCTGAAAAGACTTCATTATAACATTCATATCTGCCAGAGCTCTCTGAAACGTCTCTTTTCTTTAGGTGTTGTGACTCTCAGCGGCCTCCCCCTGTGCTTATATATCTAGTCTCGCTCTGGCTGAAAAGCCCTCCTCAGCCATCCATTCATAATCATCTCTGCTGTGCTGAAGGCAGCTGTCTAATTTCACGTTTGTTTGTGTGGAAGTCCTTCCTTTTTCCTCCTTTTAACACTTCTTTCAAGTGAGTCATTTTATCCTTTGAGTATGAAACACACACAGTCGGCAGGCTTGACAGGTGGCGTAAAACTTAGTAGTTCCCTTAGAGAGAAGTTGATTGAAGTCAGTTTAAATAATAGTAGCCGTGCTGTGTTTTTCTTGTAATTTTTCTATAGTTTATGCATCATAAGTCACCCTTACATCACTGTGTAGTTATGCTTTTTTATAAACAGACACCAGATCCAGTGCTTATGAGCCCTTGTGTATAAAGCTGATGAGCTCATGGTGGAAATATTGATTATTGCTTTAGTTTTTTTTGTACTTTGAGACTGTAACTTTTGCTATATGATAAAACAGGTGGGATTTGTCCATCCTGGGGTGGCGGCCTCTGTGATGGTATACTTGGCCTCGGATGGTTCATGGTCTGGGGAAGAGTGTCGGAGGACAGTCACCATTCTGCTATCTGATGCTAACAGCAAGAACCACTCACTAGGTGTGTTGACATGTTTTTAATCAGACGCTGCGTATCCATGTTTGAGCGGCTTGTAGGTCCTTGTGAATCACATCCAGTGTTTGTGGTGTATCTGAATCCCTTCCATCCATCCAGGCACACATGACCTCTCATGCCACAGAAACCCACTGGTGGTGAACGTGACCCATGACCTCTCTCAGCCCTTCTTCCTTACTTGCTCCGTTATCCTCCTCTTCTCCTCCCCCACCGTGGCAGTCAGAGGGGTGGCTCTGAGGACCTCCTGCCACTTCAGCACCTTCGCCCTGACCGGGTGCGCATCAGAGGGTGGGCTCTCCCACAACTACCTACTTAACACACACACCGACACACACACACACACACACACAAACTGTTTCATGCACAACTCAGAAAAGGAATCAAAGGTGAAACTCTAAAACTGCACATTGGTAGAAATCACTTAATGTTGTTCTCATTTATGTAAAATAATTAAGTCAAATTAACGGTAAATTGCACACTTTTGAGACCCCTGGTGTCAGTACTTAAGCATCAACATATTTCCACAGGACTAACAGTTGGGAAAGTTCAGTGCATACAATAGGGGCCGAAAGTTTAGACACACTCCCATTAAAGATGGAAAAATCAGCTGTCAGTAAAATAAGATGAAATTGACAAAAGTAATAATAAATGATTTTTTAAAACCACAATTCAAAATCAATGTTTTATTTTACTAAATTAAAATTTGATAAATGTTTATTGATTACTACTTTTTTCAGTTTCTTGTTATTTGAATTACTATTGTGAATTTAGCTTTGTTTTAGTGGGAGTGTGTCTAAACTTTCGGCCCGTACTGTATTATACGTATGCATTGGCAAGAAATATTTTTTGACCTTTATTATAGGTCAGTTATGACACATTCTGAAAACCATGTCTTCCAGTTATCTAATTTTCTTTAACAGAGACTAAACTGTTGATCAGTTTAGGTTTACAGTAGTTATTCTTTGTCTCTAGCTGCTTCTCACTCCTCTACGTCTGTGGTTTTTTTCCTCCTTTCACATCTGCAATAGCTGTTTGCGGCAGCCGTGTCAGATGGACAGCTGCGGTCCTCCACAGATAGACCATGCTTCTGTCAGGTAAGATCTTTGGTGTGAAACAATGAGCCTTTACAGAGCTGAAACGGCAAACAAAAGAGCTATCTATATATCAGTGTGTCTCTGCAGGTGTACAGGAGGAGAGGAGGCCTCTCGCTGCTCTGTTCAGTGTAACCGTGGTTACTGTATCACTGTCCTCAGTGGCAGGGGGACCCCACCCCACCAGGTACACTGGATCTTGTATTATGAGCTACATCTGTGATGTAAATCCTTTTTGAGACTATTAACTTGCTTTTATTATTTATTCACACAGAAACCAGAAAGTATCAAACATTCACAGACGTGGGATTTGCAGTTTTGTGGTGCAACCATTCACTGCGTTTACATGCAGCCAATAACTTTTTCTTAACTGGAATATTAGCAAGAACCCAGTTGTGCACGGCCATGTAAACACCAGCAAAAACCCGAATATTACCCCTGGGTTACTCCTTTTCTAACCCAAATATTTGGTCATGTAAACGTGTATCGGAATCCATTGAAAGGAATATTAAACTGTTTTCTGTGTTCTATTCGCAAGGATTCTTTGTCTTTTGAGTAAACTACAGCGAGTATTTGTACCAGTGATCATGCAATACTCTGCACAACTTGCTAAGTTATATATTACCATGGCAACACGCATCCCGAGAGGAACTGGTGTGCAAACAGTTACTTCGTGGGGCTCCATCACTCATCTGGCAAAGTTTGGGAAAGGCGTGACACAGGAAAAATGTCACACCAGCTGGAGTCAGTGAACTTCATCATTACATCCCATTCCCACCAGTCCTGACTGCGCACCTTCACCCCAAATGTCTGGGGGGCTCTGGTGGAAACAGGAAGCGTGGATGTGTATGGCGCACAGCTCCATTTCCACCACACGTTCTTTCCTTCTATGACCCGCAATAGTATCAAGTACTGCTGGTGGGTCAGTACCAGCACAGCAGCACCAGCAAAGGTCTGCTGTCGGCTCCGGACTGCAGTCGAGCCAGCCGCCTCTCACAGATCCGCGGCCAAGCCAACTTATTCTGAAACTTGGCTGGTTTGACCCCAGCGGCTCTGGATGATTCATTATCCACCATTATCATGACGTTTTCCGTGTGTCGTTAGTTCAGGATATTCCAGTTGATTGTAACTTTGCTCATGCATGTAAACGAGTTATTCCTAATCTTTCAGAAACCGGAATATTGACCTTAACCGGAATTTTGATGGCATGTAAACGTAGTCAATGTTTGTTGTTCTTTGTGGTTCCTTCCATATTTTTCATGACTATAAAAAGTTACACACCCCCCATTTTACGATCATTAAACAGCCCACAGCATTTCCTCCTTTCAGTATGTCATCTTTTCCATTTATCATTGATTAATCACATCTTTTCCTGTAAAAAGTTACACACCCCCCATTTTACTATCATTAAACAGCCTACAGCATTTCCTCCTTTCAATATGTCATCTTTTCCATTTATCATTGATTAATCACATCTTTTCCTGTTTTGTGCTTTTTATTTTCTCCCTCCAGAGATCAATTGAACTGGAGTGTTTTCATGGTTCGTGGGACCGCAAGGTGAGCTGTCAGCCTGTGGACTGTGGCCTTCCTGATCAGTCTCACGTCTATCACGCAATATTCAGCTGCCCTCTGGGGACCACCTTCGGAAAACATTGTTACTTCACCTGTGGATCGCCGGCCATATTGCAGGGTAAGTCACAGATTCATCTAATCTACTCTTTTATGGGGAATATTTATGAGCACACTAAGCTAAATGAACTTGCTCAGAAAACACTTTGATGCACCTCACCCTTTTCTAAGAGCTACATTTCTCTGACCCACAAAAAAAAAAGACTTGAGCTTTATCAGGATCAGCTCTGTTGGTCGGGTGCAGCATTTTGTCTCTACTTTCCATCTCTTTACTCGAAACTTGTACAGTATATCAAATATAACTTGAATATAACTTTTAACTTGAAGAACAATGAGAAATTGTTAAGAAATATTTTGAGGTTGACATGACTAGGAGTTAGTGTTAAGAGAGAAATAATGTCCTTTGTGTTACAATTTCTTCCTTTCGTACACTTTTTTAAACTTCCTGAAGATACCAAATGGAATACTGAACTCTGGCAACTTCAAGCCAAAAACAGTGATTTGAAATTTTTAAGATTTATCTTAACAAAAATGTCTTTGAGCAATATTACTTCCCTGTGCACATGCTCAAACTTCCGTCAACCATTTGCATCAGAGCCATTCTGAACAAACATTGCCTGCTGCACACATAAAATGTACTCCATAATTACTGGTGCAGCTTTAACAAATTTTGGAAATTACACCAGCATAGTTTTTAAATGGCATATAAAATATGCAATCCCATGCTTTAGAGTAATTATGGTTTATAAGCACGTGTAAACATTGTAAAAGGTTTGGGGTGTTATGATTCTTCATGTTACAGTCATGCTTCATGTGGGGCCATACAGGCATGAATTCATTAGCTCTGGGCAAAGTTGAGGGTTGATTTTCTTCATAATTGTACAAGAAAAAGCCATAAAGCAAAACCAGATTGTTTGCTGGGATGTGAATTAATCTGTGATCTTGACCTAAATGTCTAAAATGTACATTTTTAGCTTTATTGTATAGCTCAAGCTGTTCTAATTTTTAAGTGTACAATGCAGTGCCAATGGTTTCAAGATATGTTAGAAGTTTTACAGGTTTTTTTCGCCCCCAAAGGAAAAAAAACTGTTGAATGTTAATGTAGCTGCTACACTTTGACACCTGTGGGAAAAGTATCAGTGTGTGGTTACTGAGTTACTAAGCTGATTAAAGTGAGACAACTGTACATAAGTTTTCAACCTTAAGACTCTGCACTTCTAAGTCTTTTTGATGGCACACTGAGATTTATTATGTGCATTCATGGAGCTGGTATTACCCTGCAGCACCCAGGTTTGACAACCTGCACTTCACAACATTTTTCTTTATCCAACCTGGAGCATCATGTGACAGCTGCTTTTTGCTTTACGGGCAAATGGATATCAACAGAGACAAGATGCAGGATGGAAGCTGTAGTAGTCTTTGTTAGAAGACACCAGAGATCAGCATAGCTGCTTAAAGTTACTGACTTGTGGCTGAAATTTCAATCTGAGGTCAAATTGAATGAAACTGATGGCAGTTTTCCTTAGAGCCCAACTTATCATTATCATCATCATCAACTTTATTAAGGACACACATGGATCCATAAAAAAAAAGAATAATAATAGTAAAAAACCATCAAAAAGAGAGAGCGAAGAAGAAGAAGAGGGAAAGGAAAAGATAAATGCACATGCGCTCACATGAATGTAATCATATTTTCTGTTTTGGGCTGATAAGTTCAATGTTATGGATCTCCAAGCTACTGTGTGCCGCTTTGCCTCAGTGCTTGACATATACTGGATGAGTTTGGATCCAAGAATTTAACAAAAATTCATATTTGCATGGATCCACTCATCAGGCCCTCCTTATTCATTCACATACAGCCATGTAGTCTCCCAGGTCCATCCAGCTCTAGCCTGATGTCCATATTGTTTGCATTTCAAAATGTGTATTTTCAGCAGATGAATTACTAACTAATGATGTTGAGCTTAAATGCTCTAAATTGCTGTATATCATTACAATTCATCTCTAGATTATAATAGAATAAAATTCGGTCTAAATATTTCCATAACTCATGCATGTTATAGCAACACAGAGCCTTGCGTAATGATAACAGATTCCTAGTTTGTGGCTACAGTTTAGATCTCGCATTTCCATGCGTGCTAACTCATGGCCACAACTTATTTATCTTGTTCCAACACATTAGTAACACATGAGCAGGCAGTGATGTTTTTGCCCCTGATGTCACTAAAGGGGCTTCAGAACTTTGTGCTTTTAGGAGACTGTCTGTGGTTGTGACAAACAACAACTAAAAATTTTATTCTTTCTTTAATTAAACAGAAAACACACAAAGGAAATACTGTAAAGGTTTCTGTTGATTTCCCTGTCACACACTCAAAGTTACACTAGACTGAAGTATTAACAGTCTGTTAGGGCTGCCACAAATGATTATTTTGATAATCGACTAGTGACCAGTTATTTTGGCGATTAGTAGACTCATTTGATCGTATGTAAATTGTAGCATGTTTACAGTACCAGTCTAAAGTTTGGACAGTTTCTCACTGAATCTAATGACAAAAATGTGTCCAAACTTTTGATTAATTATGTGTGTTTATATATGTCAATATACAATTGAAGAAAAGCTGACCTTGATAGCTACAACTATGCATGCGTGTCACGGACAGAAAGGCAGACAAGGCAGCGGAAGGCACGGTGGCAATTTTGAGAGAAAAAACAAAGCTTAAAAAAATAAAAGATTAGTTGATTATTGGATTAGTCGCCGACTATTTTGATAGTCGACACGATAAATCAACAAATTGTGGCAGCGTTACAGCCTGTTAATAAAACATTTGGATTTCAGTTTTTCTCTGGAAGATTTGGCTTGTGTTATTTCTACTGTCTCTTTAGATCACTGACAATCTCAGACAAGTTTGACCATTATTTCCCTAAATGAGCTTTATTAAAGGGAAACTACTTTAGGAGGAGTTTAAGCAAGTCACAGTTTCCATGCGGTGAGGAGAGAGAGGGGGATCATTCTGCAAATGAAAAGGCTGAAACAGTGCACTTCCTTATGAAAAGAATGAAAGCGGACATTTTACGCAAACTTATGCACACAAATCTTTCTGTTTGCAAGAGCAAACCTGCTGTAATTGCACTTTCTTCTCATGAATTTTCCATGCCAAAGCAATAGCACACACTAAATCCTAATTTGAATTCTGCTGTTTGTGCCTCTCACCATCTGTGCAATTAATCTTAGTTTCAAATGATGAATCTGAAAATGATGAACATGCAGCGTTCACAGCACACAATTTAGCACTCTTTATTAGAGATTTTAGTAAAACAGGGCCTTTGTGTGTATTTTAGAAAGCATATTCAGATAAAAGGCATATCAAGAAAATTCTTTAGCAGATGCATGAGACAGATTTCACTTGCACTAGTCTAGCCTTTATTTTCAGGAGGAAAAACTCTGAATTCTACCTTTAAGTGAATGAATCCTATCAGAAGAATTATTTTAACACATAGCTTCGAGTACTATGCTGTTAACACAATATTGCCATATATCATTTCGCTGCTCCTATATCAGGATACATATTGCATCACCAGATTCTTGCCAATACACACCCCTTATTGAGAGCCTGCGGAGCATCCCTAAAAGCTCCTATGTTAACATGATCTGTAAAAATGTCACTTTGATTTGTTATTATAAATAAAACCTCTCTCATAATTGAAAAAATATGAGGGGTGTACATTTTCACTTCTTAATTTAGTGTTTTGAAACTAAAATCCTGATTATTATATAGCCTGATATAAACTTCACTGTCATTTGCATTTGTTATTTATGCAAACTGAAAAAAAAAACAAAAAATACAAAACACATATGCAGACATATGCATTGAGTTAGGGCTTTGTGATTCCCCAAAGAAGTGACTTTCCAAGTCAGGTAAAATCCTCCTGTAAATAACATGCCTGAAGTTACTTTCACTAATTTCTAGATAGTTTTTTATTATAAACCAAATGATCATTTCTAGGGAAGTCACTGAACAAAAGCAAACACTAAAACACTTTTCATGAAGAATTTTTTTCTGCCTTCCATGACTCTATAGCTCTCCCTCCGCCTGGCCCCATGTTTGATTGAAATCGTCCCTTCTTCTCGGTTTTTCCCCGCTTCAGGTGACAGTGATCGGCTGGAGTGTTTGGAAGATGGGTTGTGGTCTTTCCCAGAGGCTTACTGCAAGATAGAGTGTCCAGAGGCTCCAAGCATATCCAATGCCAAACTGCTAACTGCAAACTGTCTGGCTTCAGGGCACGATGTTGGCTCTGTCTGCCGTTACAAATGCAACCCAGGCTTCTATGTACTAGGGAGCCTCAAAAAGAAGACACCAAGGTAGGTGCTTCTGGAAGTTCTGGAAACAGCACCTCTGGGGTTTGGGAAGCACACAGTAGTGGTATGCGCAGATTGCCTACCTGTGCTCCTTTCTACTGCTTATTTTTCAATAGGAAAACTGTTTGTTTTCAGCATTTGTTTCTTTTAATAAACAAGTAGCCTGCGCTGTTCCTTTAAATACTATTGTCCATAGACAGCAGACCAAAGTAAATACAGTGTTTAATTACGCATGCCTCCCTGCGTAATGGAGGAAATTCCTTCTTTCCTTAATTTTACAAGATTCCCATTACACACTGCTTAATAGAGTTAGGATCTTTGATTTAGGTATTTTATACAGCGGTATAACAATGCATCACATGAGCTACCAAACCCCTGAAGGGCAAGGTCTTAAATATCAATGTGTAACATTTTAAGAGGTATTTCTGTGCCCGTCAGCTGCATAACTATATTCAGTTTTGGAACAAACTCCCATTAGGGTCCAATAAAATATGTACCGCTGCTATCTTGGCCTCGCCATTGCTTTGCCAATTGTATTCACTGACTAACTGCTCATTACGGAACACAGTTCACATGCTAGTAATGAGATGTGGGTTTCCAAACAGGAGACACAGCTTCTGGGATAAGTTTATATCCTTCAGCTAAGTAAACACTTTCATTCTTCACACGTTCCAGTTCGCAGTGGTTTCAGAGAAGTTGTTCAGATCATGTGCAGCATAGCCTTTCCGCAGTAATGGTAATAGGCTAATATATACTGTCATAAAAAGCAAGTATAAATATATATCTTTTATGGTTTTTTATTACTTTCCATCCAGCAAGGTGAAAAACTTTTCATTTAAAGATCTATTTGCAGCTGGGTGTCTTTATGAGTTGCACCTTCTCAAACATTTGTGTAAACATTTTAATAACCCCTGATGCTTTATTAGTCCAACATGTGAGAGCGAACAACAGCAGCTAGTAAAGAGCCTTAAACAGGCTATTCAGTCTTACCTTTGACACGTGTATCCATGTAAATACATATTATAAATAACTATAAATAACTACAAATACCTTGGTGTTCAGCTGGACAACAGACTCGGTTGGAAATGTAACTGTGACTACATCTACAAGAAAGGTCTGAGCAGACTCTTCTTCTTAAGGAAGCTAAAATCATTTAATGTCTGCAAAAAGATGTTGCAGATCTTCTATAAGTCTGTGGTAGAAAGTGCAATTAGCTTTGCAGCCATCTGCTGGGGCAGCAGCATCAGAACCAGAGACTTGAAGAAACTAAACAAGCTGATCATGAAAGCTGGTTCTGTGCTGGGGATAACTCTGGAGCCGCTGGAGCTGATCGTTCAAAAAAGAATGCTTCACAAGCTGATGAAGATGATGGAGGACACTTCCCATCCTCTCCACAACACGGTGAAGAATCAACAGAGTGTGTTTAGTGGGAGGCTGCGTCAAGTTCACTGTAGGACGGAGAGATACAGGAATTCATTCTTGCCAGCAACCATCACCCTAAAGAACAAGACTAACTGACTTTTTGTTTATTTATAAAAAAAAAAAAAAAAAAGTGAGCTTTTACAATACTGAATTTCCCTTCGGGGATGAATAAAGTATTTTTCATTTCATTTCATTTCATAACACATACTTTTGCCTTTACACACTATACTCACCACATGGGAGATCTTTTTACTATAGAGGAGGCATTCAGTGTTTTTTGGCGGGTTTTTTTTTGTTTTGTTTTGTTTTTGCTATTGAGACATGACTCTTAAATGTCAGCAATTATGATGAACCTCATTCCATCCAACATTTTTCATAAACTAAATGACTCATTCTGAAAGTTGCAACCAAGCCAAATTTGCAGAGCATCGTCAGGTTTAAATGCACAACAGCTCCTGAGTTAAGATCTCACACAGATGTGTGTCTCTGCTCCTGCTGTCTTTAGGAAGTACTTCAAGTTGGAGTGCCTGGAGGGAGGGCAGTGGGAGGACAGTGGCTGTGAGCCAGTATCCTGCCCGGCATTACCTGATGTATTCCACGGCATGTACACCTGCACCAACGGCCTGCACTATGACACCATCTGCACTCTTCAGTGCCCGGACACTACAGAAAATGTGAGATATCAGTATGTGACTGTCAGTTTGGGTTTTGGATCAGCTAAACAGGGTGTTTTTTTTTGTAAATGCCATTTTCTTTATGTCTTTACCTCCTTTCGAAGTTACTGTTTAAATCAGAATGTAATAAAAAATCATCTTGTCATTACAGTCTTAACATCTTGCCAATACTTAAAGAAAAACTCTGCATGAATGTAAAATGTGTTGAAAACTTAGTTACAATGCATGATTGAATAGCTTGTAGTTACATTAATTCTTTTATTTTTCCAGCTATTCTATTGTAGATTTTCGGATGTGCTTGGGATCATTGTCCTGTTAGTTTCAGACAAGCTTAAGCTGTCAATCAAGTGGCCTCCCAGATAACTTTGGTATATAGAAGAATTCATGCTCACATCAATAACTGCAAGGTGTCCAGGTCCTATGGCTGGAAACAAGCCCAAGTTATCAGTCTTCCATCATACGTAGATGTGTTTATGCTGATATGCTTAGTAGGGTTTTCACCAAATGTGTTGTTGTGTGTAATAACACCAGATATCTCCAACTTGGTCTCATTTGTCCAAAGGACATTGTTTCAGAGGTTTTATGGTTTGTTCATGTGCAGTTTTTTTTTTTTTTCAGATCTAAGCTATGCTTTGATGATCTTTTTAGATCTTTCTCCTACAGACTTTTCAAACAAAACATATTTGTTTAGTCTTCTTTTAATTTTGCTGTCATGAACTTCTAACAAATGTCCAAATTATTTATCTAAGAGTCTTAAACAGGGGTGCCCAAGTCCATTCCTCATGAGCTACTATCCTGCACATTTTTGATGCATCTCTTCTCCAACGGGCCTGAATGACTGCATACTATTCCTTTGATTCAGGTGTGTTTTAGAAAGGATACATCTAAAATGTGCACGATAGTCGCTATTAAGGACTTGGGCGCCCTTGGTCGGGAGAAATTCTTGTCTCTACTACTGTTGTTATTTATAAAGGATAACTTTTTGTAATAGCTTCCAGTTTGGCTTCAGAGCACTTGTCTGCTGAGTGCAGATGGAGGGAATTGCTAGATGTTAGTTCCTTTAACTTAAATTGTGGCTTTGATAGTCTCCATTACAGTTGTTGAATGTTGGGATAGAAAAGAATTAAGAAGAACTTTATTTATCCACGGAGGGGATTCATTCCAGTACAACCCACTCAGCTATTAGTTTATTAGGCTTGTACTTTTCCATGCAATAGCTAAACTAACTTTTGGCATACCACAGGACTAAGTCTTTGGCCCCTTTTTGTTTTCTGTTTACATGCTAAGCCTTGCCCATTTTATTCAAGGCTATAATATGCATGACCATTGCCATGCTGATGACACTGTATATGGTAATAGAACTTAAAGATAATAGCAGCCTAGCTAAACACAGCTTATCTTTCTCTAAAATCCTGGGTTTCTCCAAATTTTTCCCAAATTCTTTCAGTCATGTTGGATCTTAGTTGTCTTTCAAATAACATCACAGAGACTGCTAAGAATCCAGGAGTAGTATTTATATCTAACATCAGTTTTGATGCACAAGTTAAGTCAGAATTCTACAATATAATGCCCAATGAAGCCCTTACAGAGCAATGTTTTATCTGAAGCGTGTCTTTTCCATACAGTGTGAAGTGTAACAAATTTTGATAGACTACTCATTTGCCCTTGAGTTCTGGATAAGCAGATTATCAAAAATGTAGACTGTGGACAGTGATTTTTGCATCTGTGTGTTTCCAGAGTGAAATTCGCTGCACCAAGGATGGGAAGTGGACAGCAGAGTTTACTATGTGCTCCACACTCCAGGGCTCCTGCTCTCCTCCTCAAGATCTCAACTCTGTGGAGTACAGCTGTGACCAAGAGATGAATATTGGTGAGTGGAACCTTCTCTTAGGGATCCCCATTATATTCTCTTCTCACTGACGGACAAAATTAAGCCATAAACCATCATAAGATTGTCTTTGGTTTATGTATTTAAATGTTACCAGACAGAGCAGACAAAAACAGTCATAATACAGTATATGATGTAGATTAAATGAATCACTATCTTGTGCTATGTAAATTTGGTCCCCATGACTAAAATATACATTTACTTACTTAGTTCCAATTAGAATATCTGATGAGTGACCTTTAGATTGACGTCCATAACAATGGTCTGTGTGCTTAAAGGTAAGAGTGCATATTAATTAAAGGTATAGAAATACTTCACTCTGATGGATGATGGTGTCTGATAGACTTAAAAGAGGAAGTCACTCATACAGCAAAGCTGTTGTAATATATGCATTAAGTAAATCTGCTTGCAGTTTATTGCATTTTTGCTTTGTTGCAGATTTTAATGTCAAATTCAGAAGATTCCAGTTTTTGCAGAAATACACATTGAATGCTGCAGTTCAAAAACAGTGGTGTATTTAGGATGAAATCATGACATGCTGGACAGTGTTTTTCTTAAAACTCATGTGGACAGTTCCCATCGTTGTTCTTGTATGTGATTAGTTTATTTATTTATCTAATTATTGATTGATTTATTTTTGCAGAAAAGTATATAAACCCACACAGTCAAGAGAGGTCGTTACATGTCTTTTAAACCTTCTTTGCAGGTGCTGTGTGCTACCCAACATGCATTGTTCCTCTGGATATGGATCTTCATGACCCGGTGGTTCTGCCCAACAACACAACAACTAACACTTTGAAGCACTGGATGCGGCCCACCACAGTCCAGGTTAGATGCTCCAGCAGACCAGCTTAATCACATTTTCCATAAAATATGTGTATTCAAGGTTATTCTCAGCATATATTTTGTTTCTTTAAACTTAACGTTGTTGTTTACCATTTTTCAAACCATAACTTTTTTGAATTAGCGTCCACCAACTTCAGTTGCTTGGAATTACACTGATGTTTTAGACTTGTGATGGATTTAAACAAGATTAATGTTCATATTTGAAGCTGTAGATGTCAGGATATCATAACTTTAACCTCTTTAGTGACTCCAAACACTGGAGATGAAGCATCATGCAAACTAAAATCTTTCTGTATTATTTTATCAGGGTTTATCAGTTTGTTGTGACCTCACTTGGCTTGGGAGAAGATTTCATCTCGCTCATGAAATTTTCATTTTATCACAAGTTTGACTTTTCTTTTTAACTGGTTCCTTGCCATTATGTTTAATTTTAGATGATTATATTTATAGTTGAGTACAATTAATAATAAAATTCACCAATTTGGATTATTTGTTTTTGTAATTCTTTTTTGTACAAATACCCTAAAAAATCTATTGAAATTACATGTTGTAATGCAAAGAAATAGGAAAAATCCTAATGGTAGCAAATACTCTTACAAGTCACTGGACATTATTGTCCATTTAATCTCCTTCATTATAATCTAGAAATAAGAGAAGAAATGCTTCTTGCAAAATTGCCTTTACTTGTTTCTGAGTTGTTTCTTGTGGCCTGACAAGGCTGGATTCAATGAAAGATTAGATAAACAACCGCAAACGAGCAAAGGATTGTGGTTTTGCTACCATTTGAAGCGCCTTGGCATGCATAATAAAACAATGGTTGTTTTGCTCACTTGCTGCTACGCGACTAGTCCAGGGTGCCATGAAAGCTGATCCACTGAAAAACAGCTCTGAGAGTTTTCACACAAAAACAGCATCAGAATGTATAATTCATCCAAACATCTGGTCCTCTGAACATCAGCAGAGAGTAAACGGAGCTGCTGCTCCAGTCTGACTCACCTTTACTGATAAACACAAAGTTGCTTCACAGTTGACACTGAGATGACTGAAGCACGGACACACAGATATGACAGTCATGTTTTTGATGGTCTTCTTATTTCAGCAGAGAAATTGCTGATCTGAGCTTGATTTATTACTTATTTCTTTCAAGGTTTTCATTCAACTTATATCTTCAAGACTCTTTATCTTTTTACATGAATGATTTCAATCATTAAGATATTTCTCTATTTAACAGAGAATACCTCAAATTAATCCACTGATAAGAATGAGGCTGAGATTTTCTTTTAATTGATCAAATTAAGGAGGCATCTGGGGTGGACACATTATATCTCCTGACTTGGCTGCAGCTCCTTAAGGAACTGGGAGAAGTTGGTCCACTGGTGTCCACTAAAGGATGAACAGATATAAGTGTAAATGTGTTTTACATCAGATGGAATAACTTGCAAAAAAAGACCCTTTTATGGAGCAATTCCCAGCTTGGTGAGCTTATCACACAAAATCCACATCACGTCTGTGTGTTTATCATTCAAGTGTTTTGTGTTACTGGAAATCACAGGGAGATAACAAGAGTAAAGGTTCCAGCTGACGTCAAGCCTTTTAGGAACTGCACACATCTTTCACATAAAGTTTGTATAACCAGTGAATAAAAAAAATCCAGAAACTCGTAGGAATGTCAGATCTTGGGTCTGAGTTACAGTACTGTTGTTTTGCTTTAAAGGTGGGTCATATTTCCCAGTATCATATCTTAGGAATCGCTTCGACGTAAATGCTGTTGCAAACAGTGCTCCAGTTTCGTCTTACTTTTGGGTGGTCAGTTAGGCAGCCAGCCGGTTAGTCTGCCTCTGCCAAGGTTAAATACTTGGACTGAGGTCTGATTACTTGCGCCATATCTCTGACATTGCCTTGTGATTTCAAGGCATTGTGTTATCTCAAATACTTCAGAATCAGGTCTCCTTTTCTGGGTCAGCCTGTGCAGGAAAGCCCTGGGGAGGATCTGCTTTCTCTGTCTGCATTTGATAGTCAGTCAGCTGTCTGCTAACCACCTTGTACACTTTTGGGGTCAAATAAATGACAGCAGTCAACAAGTCCATCCACATTTCAATACAACATTTTAATTGACTTCAATTAATTGTTTTTATCACAATTTGTGGTCTTGCAAAGTAAAACACAGCAGTGAGTTACCATAAATTTCTGGATATATGCACACACAAAAAAGAAAAAATAAAGAAAAATACAACAGTTAGTATCAAGATTGTTAAATGCTACTTTATGGCAACAAAAGCCAAATGTAGTAGGTAAAAGGCAAAAATGTAGCTGCATGCTACCAATGTTGTTCAATAAATACTATGATGTGGGAGTTACAAATTCTAATTTGCCATTTGTCACTGAATGCATCTGCCACTGTACTAAAACCAGCCATTACATAATAAGACAATGGGAACACAAATGTTAGCCTTTAAAATGTAAACAAACCTGAGTGTGATTGAGCTGCAGTGCAGTTTAGGGTTTATTAAGTGGATAGAAGATATTCAAATAATGACGCGAGTTTTTATTTTTCTATTAACCTTGCTGTGTGAGACATGCTTCATTCTCTTTGACATGCAATGTTTTTAAAGCAGCACTATTGAATTTTAGCAGATTTCCACAGTTTATTGCCTTCTGTTGAAGGTTAATCTTCCATCTTGTATCCTGTCTCTTTTCTGAGCTCTCCTCAGACAGTAAGAGCCAGTCCATTGTTGACTCTTACTGTCCTGCTCTGTCACTGTTTGTTTTCCTGGTTTCCTCTTATAATATCCTCTTGGATTTCTTAGCCAAATCAGCCACCTTTAAAATTGCCAAAGTGTTGATATCCAGTTGCTATCTGCAAATTGCAGCAATCACATGACGCACCAGGCTGGAACACAAAGTTGTACAGTCTGGTTTCTCAGCCTCAGGACACCGCAGGGCAATGACAACTCCGGGAATATGCATAATGAGTGTCAGTAAGCCATCAAAACATGTCAGAAGGTCGGGGGCTTAAAGGTCGGGGGCTTAGGTCGTGTTGCTTTAACAACCTGGGTCAGTTAAACACATGACTCATAATGAGATTGAGCCCATAAGAGGGATCAGTGCTATAGCCAAATGACAATGAATAAGACTTATTGCTTTTGTCTTTTTGGTATGTGCGCAAGTCATGTTTCTCAGGCTACCTACAGCATGTCGAGGTAGGGGGTCAAACCACACTCTTAAACTAGCATATGTGAACAGAATTCATGTTTTTTAAAAAAGAGCTACTGTAATGTCTGTGGTATTTTGATCTGTTGATGTAACCCTTTGAGCTCTCTGCATATTATTAAAGGTAGAGTCCGAAATCCCCCCACCGTTTCTGTTTGCAAACAACAGTATACCCTCCCTCTCAGGCTAATGGCCGCCTTCTTCTTCAGCCTATTCAGCTGCAAGCCTCTCCTTCAGAGCTCAGAAGCGGGTAAAAGCCAAACCAATATTAACCCTGGTTTTCCAACTAGCATTATCTTAAGCTCTTATCTGTTCTTCGGTGCATCCACCGTTGTTCTTTCCTTCTTTGTTTTTTTCCTTCAAGAGTTTGAGTGACTGGCGCCTGCTCCAATCATGAGCTTCTTCCCACACAGCGTCATGCCCTTAGCTCTGTCATTGGCTGGCGATATAAACAGAAATCTCCACCCAGAAACGTCCCGACCAGACCATAACAAAGCTAAAGAGCAAATTACAGATAGGGGGAGATGGAGTTGCGTTCAAACTCACCACGGCGCACAAATCTAATGTTTATTTTTCAGGGGGGAAACTTTGGACTCCACCTTTAAGCTTCTGCTTGAAAATTTCACACCTAAAATGAAATTTTTATAGCTGTCCTCAAAATTATTCATACCCTCAAATTAAAGAAGAGGCTAAATTCACAATCGTAATACAAATAACAGGAAACTAAAGAAACTAACAATAAATAAAAATTTACAAAATTATAAATTAGTGGGAAAAAAAGTATTGCTTTTGAATTGTGGTTGAACATAATAATAATAAAAAAACAAACAAACAAAACTGTCCCAGACACATTAGAGCACCTTTCAGATGAACAGTGGACAAAAATACTTATCAACAGGTGTAGAAGTCTTTTTGAACATCACAGAAGAAACCTGATTAGATTGCCTCAAAGTGTTGCTCAACAAAATTTTAGCTCCGAAGCCCCAAAATGCTTGTTTAGTTGTTTATTTTTTGTGTGTGGTTTTTTTTTAATAAATATCTGTTAAATCACAATTCAAAATCAGTGTCACGATTTTCACAGAATTTCAGCTTATTACACTAACAGCTGTATATAAAGGGTATGAATAATTTGTGGATGACTGTATATTTCTGTATAACTACAAGGTCTACTTACATACTTCCTGAGTCATAGCAAAGGGAACACTAAGATTTGTTAAGATGTGTAAATATCAGTATGTGTGTGACTGGTGACGGATGAATGAGGATTATACATAACAAAAATTTAAAAAGTTTCAGACTGGCCTCAAGAAAAAGCACTTGCAGGATGAACGAGTATCATTTTGGAATGATGCGGATGTAGCTCTAAACTTCTATCAAAGCATCCTTCAATATTTGAACTCTAAAGTGAAGCAGAAAAAAACAGGTTTTAGTGCAGATAGTTCAGGCAACATTTCCAAATTTTCCATTTTGGCACAGTTTGACGACATCTGTTCTCAAAAGTCCTCTAATTGGAGGACTTCAGGTCTTTAAAGATTAAGACCCCAGACGCCCCTCTAACATACTGTAAACTATTACAAGTTTGATGGATGTAAGAAAAAAAAAGGTTTTTTTTCTTTCAGCTAAAAAAAAAGCAAATACATTTTCAACATTCATAGCAGAGCAAGATTCACCCTATTTGGCTTGTTGTGCTGGTTATGTAAAAGTTGAATACATGAATGGCAGTAATTCTAGTGTTGAGCATCAAGCTTACACAAACTCTTGTAAAAATTGTTTGTGACAATTTCATTGCATTTCAGTGGTTATTTATTTCCTGTGGCATTTTTTAACCAGTTTGCCGGTGTGTCTTTTTTTTTTTTTTCTCAGAGAATTGTATGCACTGGGGTGATGAGGTGGTATCCTGACCCTCAAAACATCTACTGCATCCAGTCATGTGAGGTAAGACAATGCAGTACAAGAGGAAATTTGAAAATAGTTTCTTTTTCTTTCTTGTGTTTTGTTGTCCACAAAGGCCAACACAGAAGGAAAATATTGTTTCATCCAGAGGTCAGACTCACCCAGGTCTCAGCTATTGTCAGATAATATCTGTTTTAGCTGTGACTGATATTGTACTGGCAAAAAAACAAGAAAATCACTCACAGTTGTTGAAAGTGGCTGAATTAAGATTTTTTCTCCTTCTCCGTCTCCATAGTGAAAGAAATATTCAAAAACATGTTAAACAAAGTCAAAGACTGGATTCAATTTGCACGTCTTGTAAAAAATGGTGGATTCCGTTACACCCATTAGTCTTTTATGTAGTTTATGGATATTTCGAGTGCGAAGGCTTTTCTGTTTAGTAAATACACGGTTAGAGTTACTTAACCTTTACAACAATTACACCTTTTCTGAGTAAAACCACATTAGATTTACTGTCTCGGCCAGACTTTTCCAGTAATATTAAACATGAAGCAAAACATGTGTATCTCTTTTGTCATCACTGCTCAAAATACCACAGCCAGTGTGCAATATGCTCCATATTTCATGATGACAAATCACAGGCAGAAACTGATAATCTCACATGTTACAAGAATCCTTTTCAAACCTGTCCAAGAAGACCTTTTTCCAGAGATCCTGGCATTGTCAAATCTTACGCCTGCCAACCCTAATGAGTTATCTGATAAAGGAAAATAAATCAATCACTGGATAATGTTAGATTTAGATTAATTATTTTTGCTGACAGAAGCCTTTTAAATCTTTCTGCTTAGTTTAAAAACAGTCAGCCTTGTGTGTGCTGGAAATCTTTACAAAGCGAAGAGAATAGCTTCCTGTTTTTTGACAAGCTTGCAGCATCAATTATCTGCAAATTTATGGATACTTGCAAGGAAAATATTTCTCCATTGGAAGACATTTGTAGTTCACATGTTGTGCTTAAATAGGTCATAAAGAATAACTTAATTTCAGGTCAAATTGGTCAAAGCATAGATCGAACGAAACCACCAGTAAAGTCTATCTGGTCAATTGTTTGAAAAGAACTGAACTTACACTATATATATATATGTTATATACTGTATTTATTAGTTCAAATAACAAGAAGCCAAAAAAAGTAATAATACATGATAAAAAGTAAAATTAAATGAAAATTTACTAAATTATAATTTTGTAAAATAAAATATTGATTTTCAATTTTTGTTTAAAAAAATAATAAAGCAAACAAACAAAACTGTCCCAGACAAATTAATGCACCCTGTTCATGAACAGTGGACCAAAATACCTGTTCACAGGTGCAGAAGTCTAATTGAACATTACAGAAAACACCTGATTGGATTGACTCAAAGGGTTGCTCAACATACAGTCGTCCACAAAATTATTCATACCCTCCAATTAAAGAAGGAAAAAATCAGCTGTCAGTGAAATTAGTTGACATTGACAAAAGTAATAATAAATAAAAATTCTAAATTCTAAAAAAGGCCTCCGACTTCTTCCTGTATGAATGAGTGAAAATGGTTCGGATTAAGATAGCTTTTGTTTTTGTTACTCCTTGAGTTTGGTGCAAAAAAAACCCCCAAAGAAAATAACCCAAAAAAAACGCAACCGGGTGGTTTACTTTATCACGGCCTTCGTTCTTCATAGGAGCCTAGGCTGTGTGGTCTTAATCTTTTAGATTACTGGGACATCCTGGTGAAGGAAGCAAAATCATTAGCTCAGTGTTTCCCCAACTTCAGTTTTTAGGACCCACTGCCCTGCAGGTTTTGGAGGCAACCCTAATTTTTCACACCTGAATCAAATGAATGGCTCATGAAAACTCTTTTAAAGAACTTGATGCGGAAGTTCATGTATCTGAATCAGGTGTTGGAGTAGGAACACACTGAAGACATGCAGGGCAGTGGGTTCTCAGGACCGGAGCTGGGAAACTGCAATAGCTCAAATTAAACAAGTCGTGCTTCTTGTTTAGCAGCAGAAATCTTGATGAGTAAAACCAAGAAGCAGCTATAGTATCATCATATGAGCTGTAATTTACCAACAAAACAGCTGAAGGCAAAACAGACTGAAAGACATCGACCCCAATCAACGGAAGCAAGTGATTTACAAAATAACATACTTTTCTTTGCTTTTTTAGAAATCCTGAACTCAGTGTCTTTTTTTCGTCTGACGGAACCTTCAGTGTTTGGAAAAGCCTCTCACAACCCAAACTTAAGGCATTTCCAAGTGATGAAGAACACTGTGGTCTACAATGAGTTAGGCTGACCACCACTTCATGTCACCTTCAACTAATGTGGGAAATATGATGTTACGTAAATATAACCCCCCTGTTGATATTCTGGGCCCCTAGGTTAGATCTCACTTCCACATTTTAGCAAGAGATGAGAGATGAGATGAGATTTTGATAAAGTCCATGCAGTTATCCCAACCTATAAGCTGAGGAGTGTAGCGTGGTGCGCTATTACAATAATACATGCATTATGTTCCCTTTTTTCAATAGTCAAGAAAAAAAAACAGGAAAATCATTTAAGCCTGTGTTGGCTATGAAAAGCACTTTTCATAGCTACAATCAGTATTTGGAAACACTGATTTGTGTTATACTTTAATAATAATAGTAATAGTAATTGCTGTATTTCTTTTCCTATTTGAGAATACTGTAATTTGTAAAAGAGGAACTCAGATTGTCAATAAGAATAAATTTTTAATGTTTGGCTTAGTAAAAATAAAATGAGAATGCACATTTGCAGCAGTTTCATAAAGTGATGGGTCAGGTTTTGTGATTATTTGGATAAGCTGGAGCTGACTTTTACCTCTAAAATACATTGATATAAAGCAGTAATTTATGTTTCAGGAGTATTTTCTGGAAGGTTGTCACTTCAGGTAGATTTTTTACCACATTTCGGTGTGAGTAGTAGCAGTGATGGACAGGCAGTCAAAACACACTTAGTTAAAAGGAATTAAACAAAATGATAGTTTGAATGTACAGGAAAACTGTTTGTCTTTTTCATGTGAATTAAATATTTTTATATCAAAAATGTTAGAGCTCACAGTAGTTCAGCATATGGCGAGACTATAAACAAGAGGATGTATTGCGATAGTATGTTTATAGCATCGTTTTCAAAGCTATGTGTAAAGATGGTCTTTCTGGTGTGATTCATTCACTTAACTAAAGTGGAGTTACACTTCACTTCATCAAAGCAATTAGGCACATTCAACATCAGCAATGCTGCCATATATCAGATTCTAACAGGTATTAGACAACATGTGGCTAATTGTAATGATTCTGAGAACTCGGTAACTTAAATGGCGCAGATGAAGATGTTTTTGGCATTTCAGAAAGCAGATACTGTTACCAAGTTTTTGAATAATGCGCATGTGCAAGACCAACCTGCTAGACTCACAGCTCCCTCTCCGGCGGCCACAGTACAACCTGCACGAGCCACTCCGGTGTTTAGCAGACAGCCTATAACCCGTTGAACTGACCGTCAATCACTCTTACTACGGTGGTAAAAGTGATTGACGAGCTAGTAGACAAATGAAAAAGTTAAGGAATGCAGAGATGATTGGCGGAGGTTTTTTCAGCCCCATTACTTTTACAGCTGATGTGTAATAATATTTACATGTTTAAAGCTTTTAATTAATCATAGTGTACGGGGTAGTGAACCCAGTTTTAATGAATATTGCAAAAATTGTTGAAAGAAACATCTTCTATAACACCTTTAACCAACAACTTAAAATCAGACATATTATAAGCAGCTTCAAAGCAAGTCAGTCTGTTGCGACAGCAGCTGCAGCGTAGTCGCATGACTGAATGCTGGGATATGAAGTTCTTCCAGAATAACAGGGACTTTTTTGCATTCTGGACTGGTGCTAATGGAATAAGATCTTGCACGATTTTGTAGCGGTACTACAAGATCTTGCGAGAATTTGTTACCGGATCTCGAGTTCTCACAAGATTTTCTTAGTAAAAATGTTGATACATTGCTTTTTAACATTGATACGATGTTGCAACACAATATATTGCAATATATTGCCAAAAATTCTCTCACACCCCTACTCATCAGACCAGACAACAGTTGTCCAGTTTTGGTGAGTCTGTGTGAATTCTAGCCTCAGTTTCCTGTAATTAGTTGACAGGAGTGACACCCGGTATGATCCTCTGCTGCTGCAGCCCACCCCCCTTTAAGGTTAGATGAGTAGCATGATCGTAAGTGGTGTTCTTCATCCCTTGGTTGGAACCAGTGATTCGTTACTGTTTCCTTTCTATCATCTCCAACCAGTCTGCCGGTTCTCTGACCTCTGATATTAACAAGGCATTTTAGTCCAGACACTTGCTGCTCACTGCTGCTATATGATTGGCTGATTAACGCAAAAAGGTAATCAGCCAAACAGGTGTATCTGAAAAAGTAGCCAGTGAGTGTATCCACAACAAAGATAGGATTATTTTCAGGTTACATGGATTACTAAACAAGAGATTATAGCAGGAGTTACCTTCTTTTATTCCTTTTGTTGCTTATTACTAAAAGATAACTTCCTCACTTCAGTCCTGTCTGGGAAATTATTTTCTCATGCTAATAATTTTTTTTAAAATGATTGTCTAATAGTTTTCAGACTTGTTAAGATAGAATTATATACCAGGATGCTACAATGGAAGCTGGGCGTGCTGTGATACAGCTAAAGAATCTCATGCTACCTAATACCTAGTCTGTAGTTTGTAACATTCACCAGTTTTAGCCTAATCTGCAGTTCAACAGTGATACTTTAGCACTGACAGTAAATCAGCTAGAATCATAAAGCCAGATAGTTTTGATTTGGCATGTGTCTGCTGTGTTCAGAGAAGGCTGGAAGTACGGATGGAACACATAAACTGTTGATGTCTCACAGTATTAAAATATTCTCCTGACCTGCCAGCTCTGCATTTTCCCCTTCCACCTTCCCGTGGATGTTGCTAGGCAAGACAGTTGCTTATGACCCACTCCTCCATTACAACTCTGTAAATTATACCAGACCACATGTGCAGCAGATCATCTGTGCCAGATCTCATCCAGATGCCATTGCTCCCTCTCCTCTTCCTGCTGCGCGTCTGCATCTAGGTTGTCGGTGCAAGTCAGCTCAGACATCTTATCAGCCCCCGGACAGACAGAGACCCCTCTGTGATGTTTTTATCGAGTGTTAGAAAGGACTCGTTTCAGAGGTTAAATGTCCTGCTTGTGCTTCTTGATGTGTCTTTACTCTGCTGGACGATAAGAGGGAAGAATGTTTGTTTTGTCGAGCCAATTAAATGCATCGACTTATGCATCACTTCATACGAGGCATTTTGGCAGCAAGGACAGGAGAAATTCATCAAAACCGCTCAGTTGATGGTCGCTGTGCTAATTCCCTTCATCACATCCTGACGAACTCTGCAGCGGATTTCCAGTCTGAATCAAGTTGCAACCGTTGAAGTATTGAATGCATAAGAAAAAAAAAGACAGAACGTTTGATTTTAAACGTTTCCCACACATCTGACACCGTAGGTTCAGGCTCACTGACTGACTGCTGTTTTGTCTGGCTGCTGCTGTGAGTTGAGGTGCAAAAGTTTAAGCTTTGAGCCAGAGAGCATATGTATATAGATATATTCTTTCTTCTTATATATTTAGCTAAATTAAATCAAGTTGTTATTTGAAAACAAAACACAAAAAAAGCAAACTAAGACAACCTTATGTGGAGTGAAAAAGCAAGCAGAAAAGTTCATTCTGCTATTGTATTTTCAAGAATTTATCTGGTTCTTATTTGCGGTGGAAATAGACTAAACAGAAGAGGCCAGTGTGCTCTACCTCGGCCATATCTGCCAGTTGGGGGGGGGGTCTCAATGTAATTGCATCACTTTCGTTGTTCTTGCATGTTCGGGGACTTCATTGGGCTCCATGTGTATGACCTGTCCTGGAGATGAGGTCCCGGGCGATAGACTGCTCTCTGGAGGATATGTTCTTTTAAATGGGAGCTTTTGGCTGTTTCCAGTTTTATTTGTTGCTGGAGTTCTTCTTCTCTTCTTTTTACTTTAAAGGTGCCATGACATCAAATTTCACTTTTCTGGGGTTTTCGGTGTATAATATGATCTATTGTGCACTGATGAGGCCATGTGAATGTCCAGAGTGAGAATCAAAGTTCCTGTTTATGGTCTGTCAGCTTTGTCTCTCTGCTCAGAAACAGTTGAATCAGACAGCAGGCTATCATTCTGCGTAGTTCTATCATTCTACGTAATTTAATTGCTCCAATAAGAGCACACTATCAAGTAAACAGCGCCCCCCCTCCCCCTCTCTCCTAACGGTTTATGCACCGTCCGCTCCCCCCTCCCCTCCCTGTCTGATTCAGCTGCATGTATGGAGCTAGTAGTAACTTCTGTGCAGTCAGGTCTGGGTTTTCAAACAAATGGATTTAAAAGCAAACTTCTGCAGCAACACTGAGGGAGGCGACCACAACCTTGTCATTACCTGTAAGTTTATTTATTTTCTAAATGCTGTCTTGTCTGATAAACGTAGCTCACTATCTGAACTGCCCATGTTGCTAGCAGTTAGCCTTTAGCAATCTCCGACCGCAGCTTGACCTAGATTCTCCAAATAAGGTCATAGCGAAATAAGGTGTAGCCAATCAAAATGAAGTCAACGTGGTCTCCGGGTAAAGCTCCATATCATCACCGGACCCAACTGTATTACTGAGGAAGTGAGGTCTGGCGTTTCAAAACAATACTCCGCTGTAAAAAATGCCGTTTTTTTCTTTGGAGTATTTACATATTAAGTAATGCCAACAACATAAACTAGTTTTTAACTGTTATGTCATCACTCCTTTAAGTTTTTTAAAGAAAAGAAAGATCAAATGGGTTTTGCTTTCAAAACTTGAGAATTACAGTAAGAGAATCACAACTAATGGAGCAAGGTAGTAAAAAGGTAAACAGGATCTGTTACTTGCATGAAAAAAATGGCATATTTCCAAGAGTTTTTACCACTTTATTAGGCTCACCTGTTCAGTTGCTTGTTAGCTTTTTAGCCAATCACATGGTACAGTAGCAACTCAGAGCATTTAGGCATGTAGACGTGCTCAAGATGACCTGCTGATGTTCAAACTGAGCATCAGAGTAAGTAAGACGGGGATTTAAGTGCGGGAACGTGGCATGGTTGTTGGTCTGAGTATTTCAGAAACTGCTAATCGACTGGGATTTTCACATACAACCATTTCTAGAGTTTACATGGTCTGACGAATAGAAAGTATTCAGTGAGCAGCAGTTGTCTAGACCAAAATGCCTCCTTAATGTCATGGGTCAGAGGAGAATAGGCAGACTGGTGGGAGATGATAGAAAGACAACAGGAAGCCAGATAACCACTGGTTCCAACCACAGACCGTTAAAAAGAGGGACGAACCTTCCGTCACGTCACGCATTGGTTTCTGAGGAGCTAGAAGTGAAGCCAGTAGGGCGTTCCCATCGTAACCATCTTCAGTGTGTCACTGTGTCATCACTCCCACAATATACAAAAAAGGGCAAAGAGCGGCCTTAGGGCAAATATTGACACCCAGTGTGCTCTGAGCTAAATGTTAGCTCGAAACTAACAGATTAAGATTAGCCCCTTAATCAGCAGGCTAAAGGTTAAAGACCCATTTATGCTCCCTTACGTACCTAAAGGGTGGCGTCCGTTTCCTGCGTCGCCCTGCGTGGCTGCCTTCATACTTCCATGCATCTTCTGCGTTCCCATGGTCCATGGTTCAGTTTGTCCGCTAGGCCACAGTGCTGCCTGTCCCTGTGCCCTGGCAATGTGATGTCGAAGATATGAGTGTATTTTCGGACACACTCACACAGCCTCTCCTCAAAAGCTCCAGCCATGTCTACAGATGCTCTCTGTTTGTTTGGCAATTTCTTTCTCAGGTGCTTTAACTGGGCTATTTGTTGCCAGCGGTTTTGTGTTGTTTATGTTCCGGTTCCTGTTCTTCTTCTCTGGTTTGTTCCTTTCGCTGGCTGCATATCAGCTACACATCGGCTACACAGCTCAACCCTGACCCTGCGGTTTCCAGGGGTATTGCTCTGTCTTCTGCGTCGAGTGACGGACAAAAGAGCCCCTCAAAAACGCACCAAAATACATATGCAGACAACGGATGAAAGCATCCGTCCATCTGTGTATCCGTTTTCTACGTCAAGCATAAAAGGGCCTTAAGACATGCTTAAAACCAGCAGTCTGCTACTCTGCTACTGGCTGAGGCTTTCCTGAGAGCAAACAAGGAGCTAACTTGTAGCCACCAGCCGGCTGTCTGGCATCCGGTCTGCCACCTGTCAATCAGAAGGACATGCCCCTAATTATGTGTGATTTCAAATGAAAGAACATCTAATTGCATGAGTTATAAAAAAAAAAAAAAAACTCACCTCCGTGACAGCTGGCATGAAGGTAAACTTGATCTATTGAACCTAAAAGTTTTGAACCAGGCTGTGAGTGGACGACCACTCAACCTGGTGCAGTCTTGGGAAAGGTGCTGGAGATGGAGGGTACTTGATGCAAAGAGGAAATCTCCGCACACTTGATCAGTGCAAAATTTCAATTTATTGTTAAGCTTTCAGTCCTAGAAGACCTTCATTAGGGCAACATCTTGAACCAGGCTGTAAACGATTTTATTTCTACTATGAAGTTGGCCTTTTTTAACATGGGGATTTGCTCTGTTTTGGACTGGCTCCAAAACAGTTGCAATTAAGGTATGCAGAACAGCATCTCTGAACACAGAACACAAACCTTGAATCAGATGGGCAACAGCAGCAGAAGACCACACCAGATGTTCCTGCTGGCATCTAAGAAACAGGAAACTGAGGCTACATTTCAGACAGACTCACCAAAATTGGACAATAGACGAATCAAAAACATTGTCTGGGTTGATGAGTCTCCATTTCAGCTGCAACATTTAGATGTTAGGATCTGGCGAACACATCATAAAAACATGGATTCATACTGCCCTGTATCAGTGGTTCAGGCTTGTGGTGGTGTAATGGTGTGGGGAATATTTTCTTGACTCGCTTTGGACCCCTTGGTTTGTTTTCATTGGTACCCCTTACCAACTAACTACCAGCATTGCTCAAATGCCACAACCTGCTCAAGTATTGTCTGCTGACCTTGTCTATCCTTTTATGAGCTCACTGAATAGCATCTCCTGATGGCTATTTCAAACAGGATAACACATCCCGACACAAAACTCTAATCATCTCCAATTGGTTTCTTGAACAATTGATGAACAATGAGTTCACTGTACTCCAATGGCCTCCACAGTCACCAACTCTCAATCCAGCATCTTTGGGATTTGGTGGACCCGGGAGATTCTCATCATGGATGTGCAGGAGACAAATCTGCAGTAACTGTGTGATGCTGTCATGTCTGAGGAATGTTTCCAACATCTTTTTAAATCTATGACACCAAGAGTTTTTCATGGCCCCAATTCAACAAGGTAAATTACAATAGAATTACAAAAAAAAAAAAAAACAAACACAAAAAAACCCCACTTTTTTTTATAAGCTTGTTGGAAATTATCATGGGGTTACAGATAGCAGGAGAAATGCTGAAGTACTCAGACTAAGCTGTGATGGGTCTGCAGCACTTAAACCACAGATTTTCAATCATCCACAATCTCAGTCTAGAATCCAGTTTTGCCAGCACCTAAGATTCACTCTTAAAAGAAAAGAAAACCATAAAAATACCTGTAGTCATATGGAAGGAAAAGGAAACATCCCACCTCCAAAATGCACTCAGACAGACAGGCGTGGGTTCAGAGGGGTTACCTGACTCGGCCGGGATAACTTGGTAAAATGTCTGCTATTCAAAGATTAATCCTGATAGTGAAGAAAAAAAAATATATTGCCGTCTGAGTGCTCAGTAAAATTCATATCTGTGTTTTTAAAAGTCCTGGCAGGTTGCGGCCTGCTTGTCTTCAAAGAGTCAGCACCAAGAGGTGGAATATTTATGTGGGCTAGGTGTGGGGTTGGCTGCTGCTGCTTTGTCTCTGGTTTTTACTCTGATATGAAGGGAGTTGCTGAATAAAGATGATACACAAACCGGCTGACCTTTTAATTACTGACATGGGATGAAGGTGTGCAGCCAACTCTGGCTGCTTTACTCTTCATGGCTCTGTGCATTTCTCTGTAGAGTGAGGTATATGCTGCCTGGAGGGGAATGAAAATGCTAATTAACCTTCACATGAGCCATGGCCTTGAAATTAACCTCATGTGGGAAAAGCATGGAGTTGGCAGATTTAAACAGCAACTTAAATGCAGATAAGACCTGGAATAAAAAGTTAAGGAAAGGAAAGTCTTACAATCAAAACGTCTCTTCATACTCAACAAATCGGTGTCATGCGTGACTGAGTTAGACAATAAAATTTAATTCCTAAATTCACATACAAGTAGTGATTTGGATGAAGTCCGTGGTGCAGCTGCTGGTAAAGTATTTACTCAGAAACGGAACGATTAAGTAGATTTATTCATGCCGCGGCCATTTAGTTGGAAAGGCAGGAGGTTTCTTCAAGTAGGGACTTCTTTGAAGTGAGGAGAAAAAAAACCTGCAGAAATCTTCTCAGCAGCTGCGCTCTCCCCCTGCACAGGTTAGGGCTTTGAAACGTCTCCATCAGCTCATCAGAGAAAGCCAAAAGCATCTTTGGCATTCCGCATTTATTTTCATATTGTTGGCATTTCACAGAAGCCTTCGAGATTCAGAGGAGAACATTAAAAAGGCTTTTATTGGGACGCATTTTCAGATTCTAGGTAATTCACATTTTACCAGTATGCCACTTCAGAGTTTCTCCAGGTGGTCTCTCATACTGGCTAAGGCACCACAGAGAGCAGTTTTAAGAAACGTCATTCAACAATTACACGAATCATACTGAAGCAGTTATCAAACCACGTCTGTCTGTCAGATCTGTTCGTATTAGTGGGAGGAAAGGGTCGGTGGCATGAGATGTGAAAAGAATCCTCTCTTGCTAATTGGGATTTTATGAAAGGGAAGTTCTGCACCTTTAGTCTGACCACACGGATGCATCATGTTATGTGGTCATCATTTTAATCTGTGGTGGTGACATTGTTGGTACCTTCTTTGGCATTACAGCAAACCTCTGGAGGTTAAAGTATGTTGTAGGTAGTGTATCAGACTAAGTTTACCCTCTGAAGGCTTTTCTTATCTGTTGGCTGAAGATGAAAAAGAAAACACTTGTTCTGATATTAGTCATCAGTCAGTCAGTCATTTTCTGTACCGCTTATCCAGTTCAGAGTCGCAGGGGTTGGTGGAGCCTACTGCTATACTTTGCAACTGTATTTGGGTCATTAAATTAATATGAAAATATTTGCTTTTGGACATTTCAAAATAGTTATAAATTCGGGACGTGTGCCAAGGTGATCAATTTTAAATAATTGGACACTCCTATTGTGTAGTTCTTGTATTGTGTACGGAAACAGAAAACAGGAAACAGCTGGAGACTTTGAATATGCCAGGGCTGGACGAAGCGGAGATCTTGCAAGGGGCGCAGCTTGCCAGTTCTACCAATCACCAAACATCTACGTATTTCAGTTCCTATGGAACCCCGAAAAGACCCTGCCTCAGAGTAGGAGCTAAAAAGGTTCTAGGAACTGAGGTCCGAGGTCACTAGTTCCTAAATGTCCGAATGCGCAAAAAAACGGCCTGGTTCCTGAAAAAGTTATAGGAACTCCAAATGGTTCCTACAGTACGAAAGCGCCTCCTGAACCACCAAATAAAATTAGTTTTGAGCTGCAAGATAGATAGATAGAGATAGATGTGTGTGTGTGTGTGTGTGTGTGTTTTCTATATAGAAGATTTTCCCAGTGACAATAGCTACATTTAGATGGCCCCAAATATACAGACTGCGTTCAGTTTGAAAGCTCTATCAGAATGAAAATGATCCACATAAACACCTCTTTCTGAATGAGAAGTGCTGAACCGAATGAATTATCATTCGGTTTCTCAGGGGTAGAATATTCCTTTCCCCAAACCAATTGTGGGATCACGTAAACGCTGAATCAGAAAGTTGTGAGGTTGCATTCTTACAGCGCATGCTTTGATTAGACGTCAACGTGTCAAAGTGTGGAAACGTTTCCACACTTTGACAGATGGCGGTGAACAATGTAATTCCCTGGACAGCGACAGAAAGTTTGTTTTTAACTCAAACTCTGTCTCTATGGCTTTTTCTCTTTGTTGTCTGCAGTAGGAGCGCCAGACGATCATATGCTGCTTGATTAAAGTCGTACAGAAACCGCAACGACCATGACGATCAGTTTGTAGACATCCGTCTTTAATAAATAACGTGATGTAACATCATTCTCCGCATGTCAGACAAGATTATTCTGAATAAATGTTGCCGCATGTACTCACCAGATCGGAATGAATTAGTTCCCATGTAAACAGCTGCCTTTAAATCCTCAATCAGAATGATTTCATTCTGAAAGGGAAAAAAAGTCTTCATGTAAACGTGCCCATTGATGACATTTGACGGAGGTAGAGAATAAGCCAGTGGTACTGTAACAGCAATACACTATTAAAAGTTGAATAGAAAACCAAGTCCTTTGCTGTATTAAGTACAAGTATGTAATAATATATATATATATATATATATATATATATTTGGTTTGGCTCGACACTTTAGTGTCAAAAGCGACATTTGTTTCAAAAAAGACATGAAAATTTCATGTCTTTTTTTATTACAAAATATCGAACTGTTGACACTAAACAGCTTACCATCAGGGTCATACTCAACGTGAAAATCAAAGTAGTTCCAAATGCCAGATCTTCTAAATGTTGTCAAACACAGATCCACTGAGTTTTCAATAAAGAGCTCATCGTCAGAACACAAATTGATAAAAAATAAATTAAAAACTCTGAATTGTTTGATATTTGATACCCACTCATATAGTTCACTTCAATACGAATACATGTATATATACACTAATATATATACACACACATATATACATTCGTACTGTACACACACACACACACACACACACACACCACCCCCCCCACACACACACACACACATAGACTCTTAAAATAAATTCACACCACCACTCTATGGTATTTATTTTAGAGAGAATTAAATTATTATAAAGGAATACCATATAAAAGATGGTATTTGGAGAAAAAAAACTTAAATGAATAAGTGGATTCATTAATAATTATCATAATTAAGTATTTCAGTCTAAAGACACATCACTCTTTTACTTGTACAAAGGCCAGTAATGAATTTGAGCCATTTCCAAAGGCAGTTTTTTTTTTTTTTTTCCAGATAAGGGTAATCTGATACCTTCGAATTTTAGAAAATAGAGGACGAGCTGCAAAACATATTTGACTAAAATTTGCTTACAATTAAGAAAACTGTTAGATTTAATAGCTTTTTTATGTGTCAAACCTGTTCACCATCTGAGTTCACATACCTCATAAATGACTGAGTCTTGAGTGGCAAAATGAGTTTGCTGACTAGATCAGCATTAGCCGCATTAGATCATCCAACAAAATTGCTACTATTTTTTTTTTTCATTTTCATATGTTTTCTTGCTAAAAACTGTGAGTAGAGACAACACATTTGTTCACATGGGCATGGAGATTTAAAATTTGACAGCCACTTCTGGCCTACTGTGCTCATTCCTTGGCACAAACAAACGTAACATTGCATCGTTGAATGAGCACAAATAAATCTACCCACACAGAATTGCACACAACTTTCCTTCAGAGGCAAAGAGGAATGGTTGCAGAGCTGCATGCAGGTTGCAGACCCATAGACAAACATATCTGATGCACCATTTGTATTGAAATCAGAAATATCGAACACCTCTCTCTCTCTCTCATTTACAATAAGAATTATTGGACAATATTTTCAAGCTACACACAGGTTGTTACCTTCATAATTTCTGACTTTTAATGCTCCCAACCAAACTGTTGCCTCTGTGGGTGAGACCAACAGTCGACCCTAACTTGTTTGTGCCTCCGTTTCACCTCATCAGCATCCAATTCTGAGTCTTTCTCGCACCAATAAAAACTAATCACCTGACAACTCCTGGCCTAAGCCTGTGTTAAATGATTGAAATTTGGTCCGAACCTGACCAAATCCGTTGGGTCCTGACAGATTCGGGCGAAGATCTTCAGCTCTACCTCAGACTGCACCAGGTACAGGTCTTGCTCTCTGTGTAACTCTGCTTGCAAGCGATATTTACTCCGTCTTTGTTAAATAAACGTATGTTTTAATCTCGCAGCTCATGATAATAAAATTAAACCTTCATTGACAAGTTTAATAAACTTTCTGCCGTTCAACATCTTAATGGCAGAGAAGAGAAAAGAAAACTAAATCCATCTGTCCTGATAGCAATCATCCTCATCTGACATGCGGAAGGTTGCA
Source organism: Atherinomorus stipes (assembly GCA_023101725.1). Classification (NCBI taxonomy): domain Eukaryota; kingdom Metazoa; phylum Chordata; class Actinopteri; order Atheriniformes; family Atherinidae; genus Atherinomorus; species Atherinomorus stipes. Next base: position 43,347 of record JALJCO010014431.1, on the reverse strand, counting down.
ATAAAAGTAGGTTTGCAGTGTGGCTGCTATACTTCTGTGTCTTCCCACACACATCATACAGCGCTGTTGCCGTTCAGCTCCACGCGCGGCAGGTCCTTACACTGAGCAAGCCCGTGAGCGATGCGCTGCTATGCTGTGCCTTATTTCACGTAACTAGAACATGCGGAGGAAAAAGTAGTCTGTACCAACTTGGTGTAATTTAGACGAGATCCTGACAAGTTCACACTGTTTTCCAGTCAGTAATAAACTACACGTTTACCTCAAAATACTAAAATATTGATAATTTAATGCGAACATTGATTCTGGAACATTAAAGGCATGGTAGGGGATCTTGGAAAAACAGTTCGAGCAAGCTACATTTGAAAAAATATACACCCCCCGAAACCACGCCTCCAGGTCACAGGAACGCGTCGCGTGCACTCTCATCGGCGAAGATAACAGCCGAGTGGCTAGCTTGTTAGCTTCCAAGTAAACAGCAGAGGAACCACGTGTCTAAAAGTGATAATTATCTCACCTCCTTCTGCGGCGTAAAACATCCTCACTGCAAACACCAACACCTCCATGACTTAATCCACATCCGTTTTTTCTTTTTAAGAGCAAACAGCGGCATAGATAAGAGCAGCGAGCAGCCATGTTCTCTTGGTTCGTCTGCACGAAGATGCTCACGGCGAGGTACGAGCGTGCGTACACGCGCATGAGGATGATTCGTGCGTGACAGAGCAGTCGAGTTTGATGGACATAAAAATCATTCAATCAATCAGCACAGGCCATTCAAAACGCCATCCATTGAAATTCATTTCATTGGAAGGGGTTTTTCCAGTGCTGTACGTTCCACAGGTGATTATTTTTTTTTATTTTTGTGTCAGAACATTTAATTAATTGGTTGCAATCAGGGAGTAAAGAAGACTTTAAGCAATATAGTAAAAAATGCTCCTGGAAAACATCATCCACCCTGCCTTTAATAGCCGTTATCGGGCTGGTATTTTAGTATTGTTCCAACTGAATGAAGCTGTTGACTGGTATCTAGTGTTGGTAGTCTCGATAATTCCTACTGCTGCGAAATTCTCCCATTTTAGGAACTAAGATATACTGTAAATGTATTTTAGTATATAAGAATACTTTCTTTTGATGCGATATATATATATAATTTGATCAGATCATATATTTGATTTGGAACAACTTAAATTTTTAAGATGACTTACCATAAAATAGAGTCTGATTCAGATTCTTTATTGAAAAAAACTAGATGATTGAAGTATTTCTGACTGAAAACTGTTTGGTTTAACAAAGTTAATAACTGAACTTGGATTAACTTATGGTGCGTTCCAGTTGTCTCGGGATTCCGAGCAGATGCGAGTTGGTGACGTCGTTACCAGGTATTTTGGGTTCCAGTTGCACCAACTCAGGAAAAAATAACACATCTCCAAAACAGTCTATTTGTGAGCTAGAACAGCTAGTAAATAACACATTTTTAGCTAGAAAAATAACACAGATGTTATTACAATGTTACCATGACAACAACAGCCAATTTTAGTGTGTGTTTGATAAACAACACATGTTCACGCTGCATTTTAAAGAAAGACCACTGTGGAAAAGTATAATTCAATAAAAACAACTCGGTGCCGTTTACACTTGAAACTTAAGAACAGAGAATATCTTGTATAAAAGTTGCATAAACACAACAATGGTACTGGATGCAGCCATCTTTAAATCTATGATCTCGGTGTCCTCTGGAAATTACGAGCTCGTATCTCTGAAAAACGAGTTCACAACGTAACTTCCTCGGAAAACTGGAACGCACTATTATTTCCATCACTTCTTTCCAACTCAAAATGAATTTAAGGTGTTTCCATTATTCTCTTTTTACATCGTATACCAGGGTTACTCAGTTCGGTCCTATGAGGGCTGAAATCCAGCAGGTTTTCCTCGTCACCCTGCTCCAACATACCTGACTCAAATTAGATAGATCCAATTGCCAATCAAGCTCTGTACAATGACTCATTAGCTTGTGTTGGAGCACGGAGACATGGAAAACCTGCTGGATTGCGGCCCTAGAAGGACTGAACTGGGTAACCCTGGCGTATACTGATCTGCCACAGAATGAATGTTTGGTAGGTTCCTGCAACAGGAAGATCTGCAGCTGAACTCAGAACTCTACATCTATCTCAAGATTAGGTTGGATTCTTTACATCATCTGTCAACCTTCTTTTCATGGCCCGCCAACTGAGCTGTTGCATTGACAGGGATTAATGGAATCTAACAGAAAAGTCTAGACTACCCGTTGCATTCAGCCTGGAAAATAGAATCAGTGGACCAGAAGCATTTTGTCTTAAAAGCATTAAAGACCCACAATGTAACTTTTCCACCTTTCTGACTCACCTTGGTGGCACACCAACATTCATTATCTGCACTTTCAAGCCATCACTGCCCAGCAGCGTCCCGAGGCCAGAAACTGCACTATGTAACTTTTCCATCAGGGATGCAGCCGTGAACTTACAGCCAACTACTGGTCGACACGTACTAGCAAACTGATATGAATCAGGCATGAACACAGCGGGTGTTTTGAACATACATCATGGCGAATTTGGCAAAGAAACACAAGGAGACATTACTGGAGGAAGAAAGGAAAAGAAAAAGGGGAAGGGACAGAACAAGAGTCAAGATAAGACTTTTTCCACTGTTTAATTTTGTTGTTTTTTCTTTATTCTTTCCTTTCTTCTCTCTCTTCTTCTCCTCCCTCTCTTATACCTCTTCTCTTTCTATCACTTCACTTTCCCCCTCATTTCTCCAACTCCTCTCTTCCTCTTCTCTTAAACTTTTCTGCTCCATCTTCCCTTTTCTCCTTCACCCTTCTCTTTTCTCCATATCCTTTCTGCTCACACTTCTAAATCCTCCCTTTTTAATAATAAATACTCACCCTTCAACTTTTATTCCTCCCCCCCCTCCTTTTTTTCCTCTCCCCCCCTTTTCTTATTCCCACCTCACCCTCCCTTCCCCCCTGGAAACTCTCCCTGGTTTTCCGGAATCCTTCTCTCTGGTTTTTAGTCTCCCTCTCTCTCAGAAAATCTTCTCCCTCTCTCTCTCTTCCTCATCTTTCCTCTTCCTCTCACTCCTCCATCCCCCCCATTCCCCTCTTTCCCCTTTCCCTTTCTCCTCTTCCACTTCCCCTTTCCTTCCTTATTTATTTCCCCCCCCCCTTTTCTTTTCTTCCCCTCCATCCCTCTCTTCTATTCCCCCTCCCTCCTAATCAAACTTCACCCTCTTTCACCTTAATTTAAACTCCCTTATTCATAAATTTTTTACTTCCTAATAATTTCATTGCTATTTTTATTTTATTTCTCTTCTTTTTTACTTCACCCCTCTCTCCTCTTGCCTCCTCCTCCCCCCACCCCTCTTTCCCTCCCCCAACCCTCCGTTTTTTTTCTTCCCTTTCTTCTTTGTTGAAACTCAGATCTGGTTCGAAATTCACCCCCACGTTCTAATCCCACCTCCTCTCCTTCGTCTCCCCTTTCTCTTTAAACTCTTCCTTTCCCGGAGACACCTTCTTAATTACCCTTCCCCGTGCCCGCCTCCTCTCCCCTTATTTCCCTCCCTTGCTCTTTTCCTACCCTCCCTCCCCCCCCCCCCCCCCCCCCCCCCCACCCCTCCTGCACCCTTTTCTGATTTCCCCTCCCCCCCGGCCTATTTCCCCCCCCTCCTTTCCTCCCCACTCCCTCCCCCTCCCCTTCCGCTTCTTTTTTATTTTTTTTTTTTTATTTTTTTTTCCCTCTAACCCCCCCCCCCCCCTTCCCCCCCTCCCCCCCCTCCCCCCGCGCCCCCACCCCGGCCCCCCTCCCGCTCCCCCGCTCCTTCTTTATTTCCTGTAGCAAAACCTAAACCTTGGCCGGCCCCCCCCTCTCCCCCCCCCCCCCCCCCCATTTCGACTCCCCCCCCCCCTCCTTCCCTCCCGCCTAACCCCGCTCTTTTTTTTTTTATTAATTATTTTTTTTTTTTTTCTTTTTTTTTTTTTTCTATTTTTTTTTTTTAGTTTTTTCTCTCTCTCTTTCACCCCCCCCCCCCCCCTCCCCCCTCTTTTCTCTTCTTTTTTTTTTTTCTCCTCTCTTTTTTTTTTTTTTCTCCCTTCTTTTTTTTTTTTTTTTTTTTTTTTTTTTTTTTTTTTCTCTTTTTTCTTTTCTTTTCCTCCCCTCCAAATCCCTTTTTTTTTCCAATTGGTTCTTTAAAGGGCTTTTTAAATAAATTTATTTTTATTTAAGAGTCTTTTACTGGCTGGAGTGAATCACAGTACAGGTACGAAGAAGATGGATGCCAGTTTAGCTATCGATAGGGGTTAGGGGGTGCGTCACTGAGAAAACTGCTAAAAGTTCCGTTGTTGGTCTTTAAAGTTGAACTTGATGGTGCATGATCCAGTTTTAAGGCTCAGCAGGTCCAAAAGATTACACATATACTTTGACCTTGGCCTGTAATTGTACAAGTGTAGCGTTTTTTTTTAGGGGGGAAACTCCAGACTGTACCTTTAAGAAGCACCAACCTCAATTTTTTTTTCTTACTGTCAAACAAATCATGCACCGTGGTGTTTACGTCTCGTATCATAGGTTACCTAGGAAACAGGGAAATGCAGAAGAAGTGTTTGGTGGATCTAGAAGATGAAAATGAAATTGTCTCTACGATAACAAGTGTTTTTGTCTTTAACAGCAGGCGTTATATTTGACATCAGCAGTGAGAATCTGCAGTCATGGGCACAGGTCTCCGTCCCATTGGCTCTGTTGTTTCATAACCAACCACAGACTTTCTGCTGTCCCTGATTGTGCAACTTAGATCAGACTTGGAATATTCGCTTTATTTTCATTTGTCTTACAGCCATTTGTTCCAAACTTAATTTTATGACAATGTGAGCAACTTACTGAAAATCTGTTTTCTGGGAAAACGTTGTTTTTGCTCCCCCCTCCCTCCCAGCCTATAATTCTGTGAGGTTACATCTTGAACTGTGATACTGTTTTTTTTGTCGTTTTGGTGTCTAGCCTTTTGGAGGGGATGGCTGGTGTGACACCATCAACAACAGGGCCTACTGCCAGTACGATGGAGGAGACTGCTGCCCGTCCACACTCTCCACCAAAAAGGTACATTGACACGCTTTACTTGCTCATCAGATCGGTTTTCCATCATGATATCTGACAAATACATCTCCCAGCTTCAGCCTACTTTGTTAAAAATGTGGTAAAGTGTTTGGGGACATCTTGTGATGAAGAGCTCAGAGGCTGAAGCTGCATTCAAAGTCAGATTCTTCCTGTTTACAGTAGCAGAATCGGTCTGTTTGGCATGAACACTGTGCTGCTACACAGGAGATTTCTGCTAAGCAAACAAACCCAAATCCCTGCAACCTTCCTCTCTCTTTTCATAGCGACTGGGCCTATTTAGTCTCCCTCGTCTGCGCTTAAAACAACAGAGGAGACTTGTGCATTCCATCTTTTCCACTCAAATTGTAAATAAGCAGCTTTTCATCACCCTGTGCTGCTACACACTTCCTCACCTTTCATAATAAGCTGTTACACGCCTGCAGAAGCTAGAAGTTATGGACACCAGAACGCTCTTGGAAAGACTTTTGGGTGAAATAAATCAGGTTTTGGTGCCTGCACTGAGTGTTGCCGGCCTTTTAAATGAAACACTCCGTTTCTATTTTGGGCCTAATCAGTGTGAGACATATGTTGGATGTCTGTGTTTATCCATCCTAACATGCTCTCCCCGGCGATGGCTGGTTCGTGCACGCTTCCTCATGCAAATGGATCACCATAGCGCTAAATGAGCGCTGCACACACTGGGTGGCTAAGAGGAATGGTATGAATAATAATGAGCGAGCTCAGGTCAGGCAGTGGTGGAAACCAGACCACTCATTCCCTCAACTGCTCCTGGATAAACACGTCTTTTTTCCTATTTTTCTGTGCTTTCATGAGAACGTCTCTCCCATGTGGACATTTGGGAAGCGCCACCCCGCTCCTCCAATATACCCTATTTGGCTACTGTACAGCGGCATATTAATGACAGTCATTCAGGGGGCCCTGCCTATTAACTCCTATGGCGTACAGTTGGCTGAGCCCTCTGCTGTCTCCTCCATGTCCGCGGCACGCCATGACTCACCGGCAGCTCCTTCCTCAACGGAGAAGGAGTTCAGCGAGTGTGTAGCCGCCGTCATAATAAATGAGCTGCCAGACTGCCACTAACTGCTCTTTTACAGAGGAAAAAGGGGGGGGGTCTAAGTGTAGGAGCAGAGAGGTGTCTGACGGCCTGCGGTTTACTCGGCCACTGTAAAAACCGCAGCTCAGCGAGCGGGAGTCGTTTGGAGGAAGTGAACTAAACCGGTGTGAGAGTCAGCATCCTGACCTGCCACTGCGGCTCCAGCAGAGTGATGGATAAGCTGGGGGGGTTGTTTTCAGAGCCTACCCCTTTTTATGTGGCTCAACTACTGCAGGTGAAGGAAATAAGAGGCTTTTAACCCCTTGATGCCTGGCATCACAAATTTGCTACCACCCACTTCTGGCCTTTATTTGATATCTTTTCATTCAAATAATTTATTTGATCTATTTAATTATATTGTTTTATTATTTATTTTAAGATCATTTTAATTCATTATTAATTTGTATCTTTTGATACTTTTCTATGTTTGTTTTGTTTAGGTGTTAAAGGTGGGGTAGGGGATGCTGGAAAAATGGCTCCTGCAAGCTACATTTTGAAAAAACAGCAAAATTAGCGCCTGAAGCCGCGCCTCCAGCGTGCAGGGATGTGCGGGTTCATGAGTAGGTTGCCGGTGACAACCGAAAACAGCTGAGTTGCTAGCTAGTTAGCTTGCTACTAAACAGCTGATGAACCATGTTTCTAAAAGTCTTTAATTCGACGACCTCCAACTCCTCCTGCAGTGTAAAACGTCCACACTGCAAACGTCAGTGCCTCCATGACTTGATCCACAAACGTCTTTTTCTTTTAGGTGGATTTTCAGAGTAAATAGCGGCGCAGATAACTGCAGCAGCGTGCATGGTTGTTTACACTGCGAGACCTTCACGGACTATGGAGCTGTGTACGCATGGAGGGGGGTGGGGAGAGACTTCAGTTAAGCTTGATAGACATCATTCAATCGTTTAGAACGGGCCATTTAAGATGATTGGAGGTTTTTTTTTTTTCAGTTTTGTCCAGTTCACAGGTGACTACATTTTTTTATTTTTGTGTCAGAGCATTTAAGGGTAGAGCCCGAAGTCCCCCCACCGTTTCTGTTTGCAAACAACAGTATACAAACTGAGCGCCCCTCCTTCTCAGGCTAATGGCCGCCTCGTTCTTCAGCCTATTCAGTTTCAAGCCTCTTTCAGAGCTCAGAGGCGGGTAAAAGCCAAACCAATATTAGCCCTGGTTTTCCAACGTGCACCATCTAAAGCTCTTACCTTTTCTTCGGTATTTCCGCTGTTTTGTTTTCTCTCTTTTTTTTCCCTTCGAGAGTTTAAATGACTGGCGTTTGCTCCAATCATGAGCTTATTCCCACACAGCATCATGCTCTTATCTCTGTCATTGGCTCGTGATATAAACAGAAATCTCCACCCAGAAACGTCCCGACCAGACCACAAAGCAAAAGAGCGAATTACAGGCAGGGAGAGAGAGCTGCATTCAAGCTCACCACGGCACGCGAGTAAAGGCCCAAAGGAGCGGTTTGAGACGGATTTCACTTGCACAAGTCTAACGTTTATTTTCAGGGGGGAAACTTCGGACTCTACCTTTAATTAATTGGGTGCAATCAGGGTGTGAAGGAGATTTTAAGCAATATAGTAAAAAATTCTCCTGGAAAACATCATCCACTCCACCTTCAGAACAACACTTTAACTTAAAAATATGCATTTTCATTCTCATTTTAGCTCATTAAGTACATTTTGCCTGATGTACATTCCTGGAGACGTTGCTGCTCATTAGCTGAGAAACTCGTCTTCCACGATGCTGCATCATGCGTTAGCAGCAACATATCAACACAGTGGCTGTTTTGTATGCACTCTGTGGACGATTCATTGAATGAACAAACAAAAAACAAAAACAGGAGATGACATTGTTGGAGAAAGACGGGGAAAGAAGAGGGATAGTGGCAGAACAAGAGAAACAACAAGAATCAATGCTGGACTGACTTACTGGATGGAGAGTTTCAGAGCAGAGACAAGATGCAAGATGGATGTTGAAATTTTACCTCACTGAAAAAAATCTGACCAAGTTCTGTAACTTCTCTTTAAAGGGATGAGACTGTGTGAATTATGCAACTAGGAAAACTCACCTACAGACCTCTGAATCAACACTGAACCCTGTTGGTACCTGGATGAGTCTGATGGAGCTTCTCTTTTATAGAGCTTCAGTGAGAAAAGATACTCATGAGATTATTTGTTGGGATTCAAAAGGGGAAAGAGCCAACAGGAAAGATTTCCGATTTGCCACACCGTCTTTGGAAGCACACACTCTTCCTTTCATTTTGCGTGAGTCTGCCAAAGAGACAATGTTGTAAAAATTAGTAAAGTCAAAACACAAAAAGAGGACTGGCTGTGTTTGCTGGATGCAGAGTTGAACACATCGCCTGGAAATGCTCTCGTCACATGTGTTCTGTTCATCAACGTGTTGTAGTAAACAGCAGGAGGCAAACACTCCAGAGGCTGTTAGAGGCTTTCAGAGTGGAATATTTGGCTCGCTCTGAGCTGGCGTCAATGAATCAAAATGGAGTTGTTAGGGAAACATTTAATGGAAGTGCCAGTTCGCCTTAAATGAGGTCTGCTGATGTTTTAAGCAACACTGGAACTTCTGCAGCGTGTTAAATGCCCTCGGTGAAACCAGAAAGCCTCCGCGATCAGCAGCGAAGGCTGACAGGCTGCCACCTCCCGCTTCTCCTGCCGTCATCCTTATTTTCTTCCTCTGCCTCCCACTCTCCTTTCTCCATCTCTTTCTCTCCATCCTCCTCTTACTCCTTTTCTCCGGGAGCGAATGTTTACATTTCTTCCAACAGACTGCTTCGTGGGGCACCAGAGTTTATTTTGCAACCTGTGGTGATGGCTCGCTTCCTAGACAAGAGCTGGCAGCCTCTCCTTGTTGATTCTTAACATGTGTTCATCCGTTCACCTCCACGGCAGTACGTCCCCCCCCCCCCCTCCTCCCCCCCTGAAGACCCACAAGGCTTTCTTGCGCGCTCAAAGGCCACGTTGAAGCGTTTGACTCAAGCTTTATCGGCCTCCAGGGGGCCATTGGGGCTGTCTTTGAAACTGTGAGGAAAGGCAGCGAGTACTAAGGGGCGCTCACCTTTCAGCACAAACACAATGCTGCTCGGTCGGGTTAAGCAAATGTATTTTTTATTGTCTGTTTTTGCCATTCAAAGTGGTGCTCTTTGCTACAGTTGAAATGTAACAGCTCTGCAGGGAAGCCCTCTCAGTGATGTCATGTTTCCCTTCATCTCCTGCTTTCCATAGTTCTGTCCACTGCCTTCGGGCTGTGTGTTTACATCAGGAGAGGCTAACTTTTTAGTCCAATTACAAACTGGACAGTCCAGGGGGCCGTGCGTTGAACGCTGCGTTTGTTTTCCCAAACAGGTCATCCAGTTTGGGGCGGACTGCAGCGAGGACGAGTGCACTTGTCGTGATCCGAACGCCGAGGAGAACAAGAACAGAGGCAAACTCTTGGACACAGGAGGCGGAGCTGGAGGAGAAACGCAATGAAACGGAGGGATGAAACAAGTTGAAGTTGTAATAAACATCAAATATGTACCACAACGAACACAAAATATCAGATTTTGACATTTTTTACGACAAAGAATGTGACTGAAGACAGTTTATTTGATCATTATACGTTTTATTGTTCAGTCGCATCGATTATGAGCGATGCCGCTTTAAAAACTCATTCCTGTGTTCAGTCCGGAGAAATAACATGGATTCAAAAGTTTTCTCTCTTTGTAAACAAGTTAAAAGTTATCTTTATTGTAAAAACAGAATGTTTTGAAGATCAGAGCCTGACTGACTGCAGCTCCTTCCCTCCAAAAATCCAGCTCATCATACAGTAATTAAATCACATCATTGTTGTAAAATGTGCTTGAGTGTTTTTCTGGACCTGATTAGCGTTGGAGCAGACAAATGTCTGTGTCTAAGAACTGTCTTTACCCTGAGAGCTACTGGGAAAAAAATATTTACATCCCACATATTAAATCACAGAACGGCTGAAGTTTGGCTCCCTTACATACGACATTATTCTAAAAATCATAAAACCATCACCAGTCTGTCCTGATGCAGGACCAAACAAACCCTCCCAAACTTCAGATCTCATTAAACATGTCTGAAATATAGCTGAATATCTGTACAGACTAGCATGTATAGAAACACGTAAGAGACATTTGGATCCCCTGACTTGTCCAAGTATTTGTCACATAAGTCAATATTCTGTTTGGATCATTACAAATGTCAAATATTGTGATAATTACATCTGAATTTGAGTAAAAGGTTTATCTTCACACGACTTTAACAGGAACACATTTCCCCTTTAATCTCTTTAGAAAATACCACTGAAATAACTCTGCACATATGATGAAATGTTGGAGTTTAAAGACATAAACCTGAAATCTGAGGAGATAATTCTGTCACTCAACCTGCCTTGTGCCTGCATGTGTGTGTAAGAGACGGCTTCTGGAGTCCATTAGCTAGACATGATGACCCCATCCCTACGTATATAGTATCTATTAAGGTATAATCATGTTCTTTGTGATATTTTACTGTACTTTATACTCTGAAATAAATAGCAACTTTATATGAACCCTGATAACTTGTATTTTGATTTGTTCTCCTTCGTGATTTATTATATTATTAAAACACTTCCATCCAAACCTGCATGCAAGCTTCTATTCATCTTAGAAGTCCTCGCCCTTCTGATTGAATCATGTACGTTCAGCTTTAATTCAATAAATCAAGGCGCTTCTTAGCTGTTGCTGTAAGCCTTAGAGTTTGAATAATGATAAAAAAAAAAAAAAAAAAAAACATCTTGGGGAAAAAAAATAAAAATAAATCAATATTCTTGGATGATGTTCATGCAGAAAACAAAAAAGGGAAAACAATGATAACCAGTGTTTTCCTGCACTTCCTCTGACTTTTGCAATGGCTTCAATTGTTTAAGGCATGGACTACGTTGATGAAAAAACAATTTTCCTTATCAATCAGGGTCCTACTTTCTTCTAAAACCTTTGACAGATCAGGTCAGCTCTGCAGGATGGAGAGTTTTGACTCCGACTGGCATCAGACTGTTGGCTACTTCTGACCTGTTATGGCTTTACTGAGGAGGAGAAGCTTAAACACGCTTTGCTTTGTGGCAAAATTAATCAGACAAATCTTCAAACCTTGAGTGGAATGAGCAAAGTGATGGAAAATTTCCATCCATCCATCGCTTATCTACCTAAATGTTTTCATGGGAGGTAATGACTGTCGTCTCCTTTGGTCCTTTACCCAACATCAACCCAAATCAGTGACTGGAAATTGCAGTCAGCTTTATACTGTGCGTACCATTATCCCCACGCCAAGTAAATACTCGTGCATCGTGTCTTTGTCCAACACAAATTTGTGATTCATCACTACACAAGCCAAACTTTCAGAATCTACTACTGCTTCTCTTCAGCCGGCTCTAACCCTGATTTCTTCTGTCTAGGCGTTAGTGATGTTTACGTTCAGCTTTTCAAGATGTCAACAACCCCATTTTCTTCTGCCGCTTTCTTACAGTTCAATCAAAAACATTCATTTTAGTTTCTGCCCATTTGCTTGTCTTTTTTCTTTTTTTTTTTTTTTTACTGTTGCACATTTCCCTTTTTTCTGCATATTTGTTTTCCTGATGCTTAGGAGTCTTCCTTGGCTGGCTGCATGTTTCCCTTTTACAGCTTCCCATTTTCTGTGTACTTGCTCCAAACTTTAGACACAGCTGACTGGGAAAAACTAACATTTTGTGTCAACCTCTGTGTTGAATTACCTTCTTGAAGGAGTTTATTAATTCTTCTTCAGCCTTTTTGGGGCCATGTTTCCTGCTAATCTGCCTGCTACAGCAGCTCTGAAGCACTGAGTGGACTCAGGACTGCATATTTACACTTGGGCAGGTATTTTGTTTAAGTAAATGTTTTTTCAAGGTGTGGGACTCTTAAAAGAATGTAATTATGGGCTTGAAATTAGTTAATTTCAATTAGTCACATTTTAATCACATAAAAGTTGCCCCCAAAAGCAACTTTTTAAAAAAAAAAAAAAATTGAATGGATTTTGGTGGACGACTGAATCAAATAACAGCCAAGAGCACCTTCCTGCAGTTACAATGGCCGACAAGGGCGCCGCCATACATCTCAATAACACAGACATTAATATTGTAAACTCAAGCTGTATTAATGTCTGAAAAAATGCATTTAATTGCATTTCAATTAAGAAAAGAAATAGTAAATATCCCTGGTAAAAAATCAAATAGACCCAAAGTTAGAGTGCTATTTAAAGTGCTTTAAAAGGTAGCTGGGTACACCAGCCTGACCAACGCCATGTATGAGATACACGGCAAGTCAGTCTGGGCTCCCTCCATTGGAGACTGATTTCCAACTCGAGAGGCGGCACTCACAGGAACAAACTGAACTGGAGAGAACCAAATCAGAGAAACACAGAAGTGACGCAAATGTTTTTTTGTAAGAGGAAAGCCCTCAGAGCAGCAAGTTGTTGCGGTTTTAAAGGACATGCCCAGCTCATTTAAAGGAATAGTACACCCACAGAATGATGTTCCTTCATTTTCTACTCACTCTCATGCTGAGCAAGACTGTCGAGCACTTCAATATCTCAAATGCAGCCGGAGATTGGACATCCCCCCCCCCCAACTTTCACACAGTATAACGGAGTTCACTGGCGCTTGAAACAAAAAAGGTCCATAAAAGTCCACAGAAACTTGGCAATGTTCCTCCATACTGCCCGTCCATTGTAATCCATGTGTTCCCAGTGGGACGCGTCCATGATTTACTCCAAACTAGATCATATTAAACCCTGAAAACCCCAGAAAAGTGAAATTTGATGTCATGGCACCTTTAACTAACAGCTCTGGTTGTTCTCTAATTAAGAATCTACAACATGTTCTCGTACTTTTAACTTTTTAGATGTTTTTGTTCAGTCTTCTATAAGAGGCATTAATATCTGAGTAAGCCAGGACAGGATCAGCCAGTGGCAACTTTAAGTTTCATTTGTAGTCTGGTTCGTGGACCAGGTGAACATCTGCACTGACTGCAGCTGGGAGCTGGGACTGCTGCAGCATCCACAAAATAAATGATACTTTTAACATCTGTCTCCAAAAACCGCAGAAAATCTCATTAGATTTGTTACTAGTTGCTTTAAATAGAACAACAAAACAAAAAGTCGTATGAGGGTCTGAAAAGTTGCCTTGTTCTGACGTGCGTCACTTTAACCTGTGTACTAGGATGTCGGTGTTGCCAAAAGTTCATAATTGTGCAAATAATTTCATAGATTTTTTTTAAAATGCAAAACATTTTTAAAAATTACATGTGTTAAATCCCACTTTTTTTTTTTTTTTTTTTACAAAATAGGGAGTTATAGTTTACAAAGCCAGGATATTAAGCTTTCATTCATTCATTTTCTGTACCGCTTATCCAATTTAGAGTCACAGTTGGAGCCTATCCCAGCTATTATCAGATGAAAGGCAGGGTACACCAGTCTGTCGCAGGGCCAACACAGACAAACAACCATTCACACTCATATTCATTCCTAGGGCCAATTTAGAATAACCAATTAACCTAACATGACATGTTCAAACCATAGACTGTATATAATTACTGGACGTAGCTTCCGGTCTCTTCTGAATAGAGAAATGTGAAGCCAGGTGGGCGTGTCTTACCGTCGCCATCTTGCCGTGTCACGCACGTCGTCACTCCAGGAAAATACTAAAATGGGCACAGCGCGGCCGCGGGGCAAATGATTGACAGCTGACGTACTGTGGGCTAAACGCTAACTGAGCTAACACGAAACTAAGAGGAGCTAACAAAGATAAGCCCCCTAAGCGGCATGGTTAAGGTAAGACATGCTTAGACTTGCAATTCGCTGACTAAACACCGCCGTTGTGCGACTCTGTAACAAACTGAGACCTTATTAAGAGCAAAGAAGGAGCTAACTAGGAGCCTCCGGTCGGCCGCATGTCAATCATAAGGACACGCCCTTAATTATGTGTAATTTGAAGAATAACATCTAAACGAATGAGTTATAAAAAAATTCACCCCCCTCACAGTTGACATGAAGGTAAACTTGACCTAATAAACCTAAAATGATTTTTTGAACCAGGCTGTAAACCTGTTTATTTCTGCTGTGAAGTTGGCGTTTTTAACATGGGAGTCTATGGGGTTGCTCGCTCTTGAGCCAGCCCCTAGCGGATGAAGGGAATATTACAGAAAATGTCCATTTCCGGGTTGCATCACTGCTGGCCACCGGAGGTTGCCGCTTGGTTCAAACCCCTCCCCAGCCTGGGCTCGAACTAGCAACCTTCTTACTGTGAGGCTGCAGTGCTAACCACTGTGCTTAAATAGGGGATTATCACGCTTCCGCGTTCCGGTTTCCGGAAGTTGAAACATCTGAAGCTTCCTCTTCCGGGCCAGGAATGGCTCAATGTTGCTGCCTTTTTTTTTTTTTTTCTTCCCAACTTTATTTCAAACTTCACATCTCTTGATGGAGTTACATCAATGATGAATAAAGGTTCACATCTGAGAGTAAAGAGCATTAAGATGAATACATAACAAATATAAAAACCCACAAGAGTAAATGTTGTCAATGTCAATGTTCTCTCTTTCCATTGTGTACATCTAATAAACATCGCCACCGACCAAGTTTTCATGGATCCCGACTAAAAGACACTAAGGAAGAAGTGGAGAAAGCGATGTCGGAGGAGGACCGAAACTTAAAATAAAACAAGTTGCATGTATGTCTGTAGTCGGCACTTCAATGATGCAGACTACACCACAGCTAGCGTTAGCAAGCTCGCGTTTGCTGACGTTACCAACTTTGCTTGTGAAAACATTTAAGCGTCTGAAAACTGGGTCTGTACCCTCCCGTTTCCAGTGGAACAACTGGGGACTGCCAAAAAAAGGAGACGCTTTCAGATGCTTGTGTGTTTTCAGCCGCACAAAGTTAGGCACGTCATCGAGCTGGCTAATGCTAGCCTGCCAACACAACTGTGCAGACTGCCGGCTACAAACAAAGTATTATAAAGTTCGGTCCTTCACCACAGCGAATCGGTCGTTTTAATCCACTTCTTCCTTAGCATCACTTCAGTCTGGAATGAAAACTTGGCATTGGCGTTTATCCGATTAACAAAGTTTAACAGAGTAGTAGTCGGCGGACTACTGTTAGCAGGTTGGCATTAGCCAGCTATGACGTGCCTAACTTTGTGCGGCTGAAAACACACAAGCATCTGAAAACGTCTCCTTTCTTGGCAGTCCCCAGTTGTTCCACTGGCGGGGAGGTACAGACCCGATTTTCAGATGTTTGTGTGTTTTAAGACGCACAATGTTAAGCACGTCAGTAAACGCTAGCTGCTAATGCAGCATGCTGTGAGTGCCGGTGTTGTGCCCCACCGGCGACAAACAAACGTGTGTTTTATTATAAAGTTCGGCTCTTCACCGCGGCAAATCGATCGCTTTGATCCACTTCTTCCTTAGTATCACTTCAGTCTAGAATGAAAACTTAAGATGTTTGGAGTTTATCCGATTTAAACAGTATAACAGAGCAGGAACGGCTGTTGTAACATGGCCCGGAAGAGGAAGTGCCCAAACCGGAACTTCCGGTAAGCGGAAACCCTATTGAGCTTAATTAAAATATTGTCCCACACATGTTGTCCTATGTGGATAATAATGTGTTACAATTAGCAGGTAGGGGTGTACTAGCTAGTCTGGACCCACCGGTATGTGGAAATGTCACGGATGACACACAGATCATACATACACATATTTTAAAGTCTTATTTTATTTCAATGGAACAAATGAACAACAGTCTGAGTTCTCTCCAACAGATCATAGCTGCAGCAGCAGTCTGTAACTTCGGTCCCTGTGCCGCCACGGTAACCAAACAACACAAGACCATGAATATTTTTGAGAGTCCAAATTAGTAATCCAAGAGCACTCACAAGCAATTGGTGCACACAAATGAAGAGTTAAAAACTTCATTAGTGGGCTCTGAAAAACTTCTATACAGCCACTTTCGGAATATGCTCTTTATTATTCTCAGAGTAGCAAAGATCAAAGTGAAAAAGTTGAGTTTATGATGCCACATACAGTACATTACAGTAAATCATGCAGATAGGGTTTTTTCCTAATGTTTTTCAATGATATAACAGGTCTGTCTTGTTGCCTTCATCCTCTTCATCTTCACTTTCTATTTTCGATAAAAACCAGACTGCATCTTTAAATCAGTCAAATTGTTTACAGTAAGACTGGAATCAGTGCATCAACCTGTAAGAACTACAATACGCAGCAGATAGAACAGCACAATACTGCATCTAATAAAGCACAGCGAAATGTAAAGTACACCAGTTGTACATTTTATATACAGAATTAAAACACTATAATGTTATGTAACACTTTGCTGCCTATACAAAAATCTACAAGCATTCATTTAGTATTAACATATGACAAAGGAAAAAAAAAAAAACTTTTGCATTTCTTTGACATCAATTGCCAACATGGCCACTTGAAATTGATAAAACAATCTGACAAATGAGGTGAAAAAAAGCAAAGCAAAATGTACTGTAATGAACACATCAGAAGTTATCCGTTTAAAAACATGAAGTTGCTGTTTATTCCAGCTGCAGTCCAGAATTTGCTTTCCTTTCATGAGAACTAACATGATGAAGAGAGCATGGCGGGTTTATGGACACGTGATGAGTTAACTGGTGTGCGTCACAACTCTCATCTCTGAATACAAACTAACACTACATTCAGTAGGTTAAACTGCTAAAACGTTGATGACACTATGTACAGGGGTTCTGCGAAATCTACACTACTGTTAGATGATATAGGCAGGTCATCTGATTTACTAGTAAAAAGCTTTAAAATCAAATATTGGCCAGAAATCAACACCGACATGCAGATAAGGACAAATTTATCCTGGAGGAGGATTGTACAAGTTTGCAAAAGTAGGACAGTTTTCCTCAAAAATGTTATAAAATGACAAATGTGGCATGTTTTAAAAGTAATTAAGTTTTTCTTTTTTAATTTCTAAAATAACCAAATGTTCAAATGAGCTGGTATTTTAGCATAATTACAGTAACATGAATAACACTTCTATTACACTGTAGTTATTTGCGATAAGAATGATTAATCTGCTTCATGTTAAGCTGGTAAAATAGTGGTTTTTTAGTGTATGTACAGTATTTTGCATTTAATCTAGTTTTTAACAAGTTTAAATGACTAAATTAAAAGTTGCCTGTACTTTCCATCTATTGAGACTCACTTCATCCAAAACAAAACCAAGGTGACCAATGGACTCTATGCATGACTCCACTACTTCCTGAACTCAAGGTAGCTCCTTTGTTTCCTGTCTCTCATTACTGGACAAACTGATTAATCCAGGTGTATCTGGTCAGTTACTGAGGTCAGGCACACCTCGATTAATCAGTTTGTAATGAAAGACAGGAAACAAAAAGGAGCTACCTTAAGTTTAGGAAGTAGTGGAGTTCTGCATAAAGCCCATTGAAACCTGCATTTCTTGTTGAAAGTCATCAGCAAACATGAGGACTGGAGAAGCTATAATTCCGAGTGTCTGCTGCAGTAAATTTCAGTAAACCTGTAAAATATTCAGAAATATCCACCGAAGTCATAGCTTGTAATGATGTAGAAGCCTCAGTTTCCATGTAAACCTTACCAGCAAAAGTGTTTGCTGCTTACAGTTGCCATCATTCATCTTTAGAAACAGCCTTTTGCAACAAAGGAACGTACAACTGAGTTAAGATTTGAACAGGCGCTGATCTGTAATTCTTTAAATCCCAGATCTGCCCGCTAACTTCTGAGTGTGAAAAACCGAATGAAAGCAGGTTGTCACATTTGGATGAACCTATGCATTAATTAATCATGAGAGGATAAAATGAAAAGTGCTTTTTTATGTCACGATTTCAAACTTTAAATATATGAAAAAAAAATACAAGCAGTTTTACACTCCTTGCAAAAAGTTTGGGATATTCTGCTTTTTGTATGATGTCAGAAAGATCCTAAACGCACCATTACCTTTCCAGCTGAACTTAATTTGACTCTCTAAACTTCTGAATGCATGTCCAGCTGTGCATTATTAACTGTTCTCTAACAAGCGGTTTCACCAAACACACAAAAAGTCTGAAACATGAATAAACCTTTAAATATTCTGGTGCAGTGACACTTAATCAGTCCTCTTCATCATCCCATTCACATTTGACATCTAACACGCGACATGCTTCTGAATCATGTGGTGAACCCACCACGTTTGATCGCTTTTCTTTCAATAAACTGTTGTAGATGAAGGAATTACCACATAATTCTACTTCAATGTACAACATTTAAGCTGAATATCGCTAGCTATTTGTGAGTAGTTTACGATATTTGCTACTTTGTTGTGTTAAACAAAAAATGAAACTTTAATAAGGAAAATAAAATGTTTTTTTCCTCAATGTTAAATGCCAGACATGACATTCTCTCAGATCAGGATTAAATCAGAAAAATGTATTCTTCAGGACTAAAGTTGTGCTCTTAGAAGTGCTTGGTTGTCAAAAAGAAATAAACCACAAAAACAACTCAAATCCAAGATAATGTTTTGTATCCATGGTTTGCAGATCTTTCAGGCCTTTGAACTTCTGCTACAATATTTTGCAACTACTAAAAACATTTGAATTAAAGTCACACACTGGCTTTAGTTGCTCATCGAACCACAGAGTTTCATGTCCCATAAGATGACTTCCAGTGATTCTCCAGCTTATCATGGTGATGATGTTTCAGAGAAAATATTTAAAGCTAGTTTGATGTTTACACAGAAATGCAGAATGAGGATGAATATGGGCCATGAAACAGCTGAAATCATTAATCTAGAGCTAAATGTCCAAGTTTTATTCATGGTTTATGATCCAGGGAACTTCAGCAGCTCAAAATACAGCAAAGAGGTTCAGATTAACACAAGTTTTTAACCTTTGAGACAACCAGGCACCACAGTTATTGTTAATAAATGTTAATGCTAATAATAAACTGCTTCTGAAACCAGCACTGTAGCAAAAGTAAACAGAGTAAATGGCATTTCAAATAATGCGTAGCATTTGAAAAAAGGACCTTAATGCCACGTTATGAAAATGCATTTAAAACCTGCTTTTTTTTTGTGGTGGGTTTATAAACCTCTCCGAACCTTTAGAGCTCCTTGGGCTCGCCGTAGTCGTTATACATGACAGTGAGCGTCTGCTCGTCGCAGGCCTTGTGCACGTCCGGCCCCATGGCCGACCAGTTGAGGCCAAAGGCTTTAGTGTCAGTGTAACGACAGGACAGGAACTTGAGGGACATCCTGCGAAGTCCAATCTTCGGCTCCTGCAGGAGGCCCTTACACCAGGGGGAGAGTTCATCTAACTGGGAGAGGATGAGGCCGGCCTTCCTGTTGGAACAAACAGGACGAAGGATTGAAGTGTGCGTTTGTGTAGGCCTTCAACCACTTTAATGACACACAAAAATGGATTTCTGTTCAAAACTCAATAGAAAACAAAACAAACAAAAAAAAACAACAAGAAAAAAAACACATCACATCTCAGTCCAGGTATACATAAACATTTCGAAAGAAAATTTCTCCTGTATGGACTTTAATTTATTTGAACTTCCACAGAAATAAAAGTGATTTTCTGCAGCTGCTTAACCTCCAATTTCAGTCTGTTTTAGAAGTTATAGAGAAGTGAAAAGCAGCCTCAGGAGAATGTCAACCAGGCGCTTTGCAAGGTATACAGTCTTACTGATGCAACATTATCTCTGCAACGCTTATGGACGCGCTCAACAGAGTTATGGATCCCCACAGGCAGAGCTGAAATCTGAAATGTGTGATGTGTAAAAGAACTTCATATTTCTCAGCACACACATGTCAGAAAGTTAGTAAGCGCTTCCAGGACTAATAAGCAGCAACATGCTACCTCTGACAGGGCTTCATTAGCCAACCGATACGGCCAGCAAAGCTGCACTGGTTACTGTGGAGACAATTTATGACAAAGTTGTAGGTACACTCAGGTGGTACTAATGATGCTAACGAGGGCTGTGTGCTGAGCTGTAATTAATGTGATCAGTACCACCTGTGTTCACTCAGTTTTTCACGTCCAAACTGCTGCTGTGGAAATGATCTGTTACCCACTTATTTGATCAAAAAATAAATCTTTTAGCCAATAAATATAGGAATAAATGAACAAATAAAATGGAACCACAAAATGCCTGAATCAACCTGGCCTCTCAGAAACGTGAAATTTTTTAGGCCGCATTATGTTGAGGTGGCTACAACTGTTTAAATAAGGAAACTTCTCCTCCAATATCTTTGTTACCATGGTGATTAGTCCCTCTCTTGCAGGGACAAGGTTATTGCTTCTGTGAGAATGTCTGACATTTTATCAGGTATGGCTTGTTAATACGCAGTGATGCCCTTATCAAGAAGGCTGCCTCCTTTAGATGGAAATAAATTAGATCAGGGGTATCAAACTCTGGGGTCCGGACCCTTGAGGGCCGGTCTTGGAGGTGAATTTGCGGAAATGTGGCATGGTAGGGGGAGGTAGCGCCTTTCTGACCTCTGATTGGCTAGAAGGCCTCTCCCCGATTTGCTATTTGATTTGGCCCTGATATGTCACCTCATGTTGAGCAAACCTAAATCCCTCCCTTTTCCCTAAACTTAAGCCACAAATTTAGCAAATCAGAGGCGAGAAAGGCGTCATCTTCCCTTACCATCCTACATTTTGCAAAGATGTGTCCTGGAGGGCTGCTACCATGCAGATTTCCGTTGTTTCCCTGCTCCTGATTCAAAACAAATGGAGCCAACAGCTTCTTGTCAACTTTTTCAGAATAGCCCATCAATTACAGCCAGGTGTGTTGGAGCAGGGAAACAATGAAAACCTTCAGGAGAGCAGCCCTCCAGGACCAGACCTCCAAGACCGGAGTTTGGCACCCTTGAATTACATCAAGGGTGCCCCAGTCCGGTCCTCAAGAGCTACTATCCTGCAACCCCCTAGTGGTTTTTTTTTTTTTTTTTATGTAAGGTTTTTATTTGACCGATTTTTTTCATTGCCTCTATTACCCAAAAAAAATAATTCCCGTCATGGGCCCGGCCCACCGAGCGCTCTCGTCCGACAGACGAAATGCTCATTTCCACCTTGGTTTGGTCTCTTATGACATAAATTTTTTTTCCTTTCCCCTGATCCTCCTTTTCTCCCTATCTCCCCCCTCCCTCATTTTAACCCCCTTTTTCTCCGTTCTAGAAGCCCGGCTTATCCTTTTTTTCCCCCTCCTTTTTTTCACAAGCATCTGAAAATCGGGTCTGTACCCTCCTGTTTCCAGTGGAACAACTGGGGACCTCCAAGAAAGGAGACACTTTCAGATGCTTGTGTGTTTTCAGCCGCACATAGTTAGGCACGTCATCAAACGCTAGCTGGCTAATGCTAGCCTGCTAACACCAACTGTGTAGTCTGCAGGCTACAAACAAACGTGCTACGTTGTTTTATTATAAAGTTCAGCCCTTCACCACGGGGACTCGATCGCTTTGATCCACTTCTTCCTTAGCATCACTTCAGTCGAGAATAACTTAAAACTTAAGTATGGTTGGCTTTTATCCGATATACAAAGTGTAACAGAGCAGGGACATTGGATTAACCTATTGTTGAAATGGCCTGGAAGAGAAAACGTCTAGATTTCGGAAAGTTCCGGAAAGCATGATAGTCCCCTATGGAACCATGAATTCTGCTGTCTACCAAAAAAATCCTGAAGGAGAATGTCCGGCCATCTGTTCATGACCTCAAGCTGAAGTGGACTTGGGTTCTGCAGCAGGACAATGATCCAGAACACACCAGCAAGTCCACCTCTGAATGGCTAAAGAAAACAAAATGAAGACCTAGGAGTGGCCTAGTCAAAGTCCTGACCTGAATCCAATAGAGATGCTGTGGTATGACCTTAAAAAGGTGGTTCATGTCGGAAAACTCTCCAATGTGGCTGAATTACAACAATTCTGCAAAGATGAGGGGGCCAGAATTCCTCCACAGCGCTGTAGAAGACTCATTGCCAGTTATCACAATGCTTGATTGCAGTTGTTGCTGCTAAGGGTGGCCCAACCAGTTATTAGGTTTAGGGGGCAATCACTTTTTCACGCAGGGCCATTTAAGTTTGGACCCCCCCCCCCCCCCCTAGAAATAGAAATCTTCATTTAAAAACTGCATTTTCTGTTTACTTGTGTTATCTTTGTCTCACATTTAAATTTGTTTGATGATCTGAAACATTTAAGTGTGACTAACATGCAAAAAAGTAAGAAATAAAGAAGGGGACAAAAACTTTTTCACGCAGCTGTGATTCCCTCATGCATGTCATTCAGCTCTGCAGAGGCCTGGTAACGAGCCATTCATTTGATTCAGGTGTGTTGGAGAAGGGATGTAACCAAAATGTGCAGGACAGTAGCTCTCGAGGACTTGGGCACCCTTGAATCAGATAATGCAAAATCATAAAGTACATTAAAATGAATTATCCTACAGTGTGTCTGCTTGTGTCTGGTAGGAGGTCTGTCAGCATTTACTGAGAATTTGTTGTATTTGTCTAATAACTGTACAGTATAAATATATAACTTTCATGGGCAAGCGATGTCAGCCAAATGGGTGTGTGTGTGTGTGACACTTGTTGCTGCTCTCTCATTGGGTTTGTAAAAATCCACCTCAGGAAGAAGCTCTTTGTGTCCCTGGTTAATCAGCATTGTTTTAGGTTCTTTATTGATCCAACAGGGTTGATTCTCCACCTGTCAGTCAAAGTCACAGCCCTGGTGTCCACATGTGCAAGTGTGTGTGTCACACACAAAACAGATGATTAACAACCTGATATGAGGAGATAAATCTGAGGAGAAAATGCTGGCTTTTGGCAGGAAAAAAAATAAATCGGTTATTCTTTTAAGGAAAAAAAATCCTTTTACAGTGGGTTGAGTTTGAGGAATAATAAATAAGAAGAAAATCATCCCATTGCAGGTAAGTAACTGAGGTTGGAGGCAATCCTGAGACTTCACAATCAGAATGAGAAGAGCATTTGTTGTCATTGTGTATGCTATGGGGAAATTTGGGTGATCTCTCCATCACATGACCACACAAACCAGTACTAGTGTAGTTTTTCTAGAAAAGGCTGAATACATGAAATCTTTTCCTAAACTTTTGCAATTTTATTGCTTAATCCAAGCCAAAAGGCAACTTAAGACAAAACGCTCTCTATGTTTTTTACCAGTACGATGTCATATTAACATAATGCTGTACCAAGAGCTCTTCGTCATTTCAGATATTTCTGACACTAAAGCATGATATCAACAAAGTTCTACAGGTCACAGAATTCAGATACCAGTGGCACCCAGTCCTCCACCCTGGTTAATTTGAAAGCTTTAACAAAGCAATTAATGTTAAAGAGGTGATGCAACATGTTAGCAACCAGAAAATGCAGAGAATTGTGGGACACATTTGGTGCCAAACGGCTGAAAGAAAGGTCCATCTCTAAGCTGATGCCATGAGATATAGTAGACTGCACTCCATCAATCATACCCTGGCTCTGCTGCTGTTTGAAAATGACATCACTGTATTACAGAAGCTAAAAGCAGCTCGTCCACTGCTGCTTCTTGTCTGAACAGCTCTCAGGGTAAGGTGCACGGTTACCGACACATTCTGACTTTGACCCAAAGCACACAGCGGCTGCTGAAGGTCTGAGCGGGATCGATGACAGTTAAACAGTGGAAAATGAATGAATGAAGACATGAATGGCCATGGCAAGGGAAGAGCTGGTCCTGTGAAAGAAAACAGCTCTAATGCCGTCGAGAGGCGTGGGAGAGGCTTTGAAACGCCTGAACTCGTCCTTCGGCCAAACCAGGCCAGCTGAAAAATCATCTGTACTGGTAACATGATGCACTGAGTTCACATAAAGACATCTCACAGGGACTCCGAGTGCAATAAATAACCATTAAGTCTGGTGCAGTGTGATTGGCCCTTGCAATGAAACTTTGTCAAGTGTTTGTCTAAAGTCAGAAAATGGCAGCAGGCGAGGATTTCATTCATTCCACACACAGTTTCTTCTTATTCATCCGCCAAACCAGGACTTCTACGGCACAGTGTCGCCACTTTGCAAAGCCACAAGTCTGCTGGATGGAGAAGAGTCACCAGAGGGGCATCATGCTTCCAACTGATGAGACATCACAGAAGCCATACTTCAATTCTCCAATGACATTGTGATGAAAAGTCACTTAATGTTCTACCTGTCCATAACTCCAACTGTATTTTCATCATTGGTATGTGAATGTAATTACCATAAACACTCAGTGAAATATTTTCAAAGATCTGACAATGCTGTGATGATATACTGAGGAAAATTTTAAATTATAACAACAAAACTGACATAAAACAGGAGTAATAGCTGGGGAAACAATATAATTCATGCTCAGTGGTGATGGGAAAAATTACTGATGATTATAAGTTATTTCTGGTTAGTTGTGTGCCATTGTTGTTTGTGCTAGCTGTATTAGCACACTAATGCCTCCCCAGGTGTGGTGGGTGTTCAGATCTGTTGAGTTAAGGTCTGCTGTAACCGTTCACAGCTGACGGTGCAGATGTGCTTCACAGCCTGAGCTGCTGTAGTAATGGTTCATATCGAATTTAATGTTTAATCTAACACTGATGGAGACAACACGTGTCGTTTTAGCAGGATCTGCAGCAAAACCTGCTAACGTCACATTAATGAGCTCTCCGCATTATCCCCAATATGATGAAAATGAATGTGTGTGTGTGTGTGTGTGTGTGTGTTCATATACCAGTATGACAGAGAAAAAAAACTAAATGTATGCACTAAGAAGGGCTGCATGTCTTCTGTCAGTGTGGATGATTGTCTATAAATAACTAAAAAAGCCCGACTTAAAAAGGACATTCACTTTTGGTACATTTCATTCAGTCCATGAACTGGTGTAATTATATTTTTCAAGTTAAATTCAGGCTTCTGTTTGCTTACCTCCTCATCTCTACTCCTCTGTGTACAATATGCCAAGACATTCAAATACCTCTTGCTTCAAAGGGTAAATTCATCAAAATGCACATACAGTGCTGTAGCTGAGCCGCTATCTTTTTCTTCTTTTATTTTTTTAGTTTATCAGCACAAAGGCAAGAAATGCAAGATTTACCTGGTCTAAACAGCTTTTTGGATGTCTTCTGGAACCTCAGAGCAATGAACCGAGGCCACAGTTGCTATGAAAGCATCGTCTGAAACTCACCTCTTGTAGAGAGGCAACAGTATACAGTACAAATAACTTCTGTTTATTTATATTTTCTGTTTGAGCTTTAAGCTTGAACACCTTAGTACAGCAGAGATTAATGGAAAGTAGTCTGAAAAAAAAGCCTAGACATGTTTTTACGCTCCCGACACCTCTGATATTTTTCAGATGCCTGCCCCATCGGCTATCACCAGAACTTTTTTAAAGCAATGGAAGAGTCCAGCTGTGTCTCCTCTTTGTGTCTCAGCCTATGGGTTCACCTATGTGGTTCGATGTTTAATAAATTCTTACGGAACTGATGGTAAAGCAAAAAGAAAAAAAAAACTCAATTAAAATACAACTGAATAAACCATTATTGATACCCGACATTTTGAAATTTACTTAGTTGTTTCTTTGTAGCTGTCACCTACAACTTCAACTTCAGCTGGACTCCAATCCCCAACTATACTGTATATAGCCTAATCTCATCTCTGGGCCTAAAAACAAGTTTCAACCCTCAAAACCCCTCTGTGTCCATGGGAATAAAAATAGAGTCCCTACTTTGCATGTCATCCCCATAAGTTTGTGTCCAGGCAAGTTTTAATCCTTATTACCATAGTAAAAACAAATAGACACACGCACAGAAAGGCAACTGTGTGGTCTCACACTTGCAACATGGGTTTCAAATACAATTCTCAAACCAAAGATAATATTTTGTTCGCTACAATGAAAGAAAAAAAAAAAATCTATGAGAAAGTATTTTGGCTGCATTTTACCACTGCAGACACATATGATATCATCTTGCACCGCTTACACAGTCATGTAGTATATATATATATATATATATATATATATATATATATATATATATATATATATATATATATATATATATATGCACGCACACACATAAGGAAGTAGTTTAAGCAATAGAAATGTAATACAAAAAAGAAAATGCATAGCTACATGAAGTAACAAGTACCACACAATCTGGTTTGGATTCATTTGCAGCTCTGGGTCTGAACTTTGGTTCAAGATGAAAGTAACTATAGAAGTAAGCAAGAAAAGATGTCTTTTATTTGTAACTGGTGTGTTCCAGTTACTGTGGCAAGCTAATATCCGCTTGTCAAACACTCACTCAGATAATAACCCACAAGTCTTTTTTCCGCTATTGATTTTGCTGATAAGCTGTAGTTCTGCACCGTTTTGAGCTGACTTAACATACTGTAATAATACAGACACTGTGGCTTGTGGATTCTACTGCATTTCATCTCCATGTTAGAAATGTAGCTGGAAATGTATACACATCACTATATTTCCTGGTATGTTTGTTATTTCTGAAAAAGCAGTGCAAACTGTTTTATTCCAATTGGGAAAAAAAAAGTCTGCATTATGGCTGAAATATCTAATTTCCAAGTAGTTTCAGATTCAGTTTGGTTTTAAAAAGTTCTTTTGCATATCTAATTAAATTGTTTTTGGAATAAGAGATGATTTTCATGGGCCGTGTTGGCATTCATTAGCATAACAATAACATTAACGGCGATTATCGTTTTGTTGCCATGAAATTTGAGAAGACAGTCATGTTAGTGAGATTAGTGTTATTCTTTTTTTTAGATGGCCCATCTGTAGACACGAGCTCCTGTGTTGCATGGCTAGTCTGCTGTCCGTGTCATTCATATCATGCTTTTGAAACCTTTCTTTCCAGTATTTTGCTGCAGCTTTCATTTTCAAGTCTGAGGAAATCAGGATACTTATTTGCTTTAAATAAAGAAAAAAAAAGGCTGTGGTTTGTTATTCTTTCATTTTTCAGGAAAGTTGAGGAATGTTCCAACTAGCAAAGCTTGTCACCATAAATCACTGCGCATGTGTAAGGGTGGAAAATGGTCTCCATGATACAACGCGAGTGCCCTGAAAGAGCACACAAATTCCTAATGTTTGTGTGGTTTTGAACGTGCACATGCGAGCATGTGGCCTAGATGAATATATGTGTAGGCATATGAATTAATCATCATATTCATCGCTTATACACTTACTGTAGATAATGTCTCACTCAGAGCCACAAAGAAAGTAGAAAGGGGAGAATGAAAAAGCTTTAATTGTACCAAAATAACAGAACAATTTCAGGGAAACTATTGTTTGTGGGGACCGACCTGAACTGAATAGATTCCACTACATTAAACATACAGTACTTGATCAAAACACACACACACACACTCACATGCACACACATAGAAAACAACAGTGCTGACATTATGCACTAATCAATAAGCGGCTGGTTGGAAAAAAAAAAAAATCCAAAAACATTTTACTCATCTGAATTTCAGAAGTTTAAAATGCAATTAAAGGATAACATTTTTTTTTTTTTCAACCTGGACCTTATCTTTGGAGTTTATACGTGCATTAACTCACCCATAAAACTTGGGTATCACTTTGACTACTTCAGACCATATTTAGATAAGGTGCCCTTCGGCGTATAGCCTTACAATGGGAGAGACGGGGCAGCCTCTATATAAGGCATTATCTGCAGCAAAACTTCCTTTCACCAATACTTTAAGACAAATGAATTAACGAATGAGTACTATTGTCCCTTGAGTCCAGATTTAGCTCTCTGTTAGTTATTGGGTGTTTTCCCCACACCCACGCGCAGGTGCCCCCGACGTGCGCCGCCACAGTACAGCTGAAAAGAGCAGCTCGCTACCAAGACAACAACAAACCGCAATCCGTGTTCATTCTAATTAAGGTATTGATGAAATGAAGGGGTTTTGCTGCAGATAATGCCTTATAGAGAGACTGCCCCATCGCCCAGGATGTACGCTGGAGGGTGACTTTATCTAAATATTGTCTGAAGGAGTCAAAGAGATGCAGAAATTTTACTGGTGAGTAAATATACGTATAAACTCCTAGAAATAAGGTCCAGGTTGAAAAAAAATAATGTTATCCTTCAAAGGAGTACAGCACAAGTTCCATTTTTTTTTCCAGATGTTCGCCCCTTCTGTTGACAACAAGTGGAAGTGACTCGAATGTCGTGCACACGCATGAGCAGCTTCAACTGCGTTGGTCTTTAGTTTAACCCGTGCTGCACTCAGTCTCAGTTCAGAGTTAGAGTCACGATGTCTACTGAAGTAATAAAGTTTTAAATTTGCAAATTGTTTGATCATTGAGTAAACTGAAACTGTAAGCTAACGGTAACAACAGGCTAACGCTAGCTTGTAGATCAAATATCTAAATTTGTAGGCTGAGACCACAAATACCTTATGAAATTACCGCATCGACTGAATGTTACAAGTGGCCAGAGTGTATCTCTTCCCCGGGAACAGTCATATGGCTGTCATATTGCCACATTTACATGCTAAACCCTTAGCATTGCAATATAATGCATCCTTATTTCTGTCATTCATCACATTTACCTTGTTAGCAAGAAGAAAGCCAACTGTGGGTTTTATTCTCAGATTGAATCGGAGCTCCCTCCAATAAAAAAAAAAGAAAGGAAAAAGAAGCTGCTCGGTTGTTTACTCCCATCTTATTCCAGTGCCGGTCAGACTCCAGTTTAAATCTCTTCATCTAACAAGACAAAACTTTTCTTCTTTATCTTAGTGGAGTCTGAGTTGGGGTTTGAGAGGCACTTGTTCTCCATCTTTTAGCAGCAGTCAGTGTTGTCTTGACATGCGCTAATGGAGGCAGAATACACGACATTGGCTGTGGCGCAGCCAGACGAACAAATACGCGCCGCACATCTCTCCCACATGCGCCCCCTCGAGGATTCGAACCCAAAACTCTCGCATTGAGTGTGCAGAAACGGCACAATAGAGACAACCGCAGTGAAGAAAGATCAGCTCACTCTACACATCTGGCAATTGTAAGAGCATGTGGAGGAAAGAAAAGAATAGTATTTAACATTTAAACTTGCGCAATGCACCTTTAAGTAAAACAGATGAAAATAAAAGCAATTATTCTGAATCAAACATCATCTGCGTCATGAGTGACCAGGCTGCTTTGTAGAAGAAACATTAAGTGTATATGTCATCCCTTTAGTTTTCCTTCGTGTGTCCCCAGTTTCTAAATGGGCAAAAGTGCTGACGATGACTAAAATGACAAGAATTCAGGGTGAAAATGATAAGAATCCATCTGTCAACAGACAACATATGTGCTTGTCTTCATACTGTAGCTATCAATTACCATCAAGACTGTCCAGGAAAGGAACCCTGGCTCAGTGGTCAGTTGAAGCTGAATCAATATTAACTGGGATCTTACACCTCATGTTTATTTTAATTTTTTCTTGTTAATTTTCCATTTTATTTTTTCTTTTAAATTTCCCCCTTATTTTATTTATTTATATACACAAATGTCTACATCCAGCTGGATGCCCAAAGTGCTGTACATAACAGGACATCAACACAAGTCTAAAACACACAAGACATAATTAAAAAGAAAAGAATTAATAACAACCAACAAGAAGAGCAATAAAATAAAAGTTGAGAAGGAAAGGCCTTTGCCAAAAGATGCGATCTGAGCATGGCTTTAAAAGACATAAAAGACTGTGTTGACCTGAGTTCAAGGGGAATGTAAACCAGAGGCACAGAGCAACAATGGAGAAGGCCCTGGCGCCCCTGGAATTGCATATCCTTTTATCCTTCCTGGTACTTCCAGGAAGGATAAAAAGGAAGATCTCAGAGATGTGGTAGGGATGTGGCGGGACAATAACTCAGAGAGGTAACTGGGAGCAGAACCATGCACCACTTTAAAGGCCAATAACAAGATCTTGAGTTGAACCTTGTAACAAACGCTTCTGATTGTAATGTGCGGGAACTTCGATTGGCTGGTAGATCCTTGTTCGCTATGACAGGGCAATGCAGAGCCTGCACCACTGCAGATGCTGCACTGATCCACCTGTTGAGCTCCTCCACTCTTGAACTCCACCACCTGGTGTCTATATTTTTTAAACAATAAATCTTGTCACAGAAAACACCACAAATTATATCTTTAGATGCGTTTGTTGAATTAAAGTTCAAACACAGTACAGGCTTTAGTTGGATTTTTCTTTTAGGAAGTTTTACAACTTTTGCAGGAATTTGTTTGTATCATTTTCATTAAATCTAATTTCAGTGAGATACTGAGAAACTTAAACAACTCCTGACAGAATATGTGGCAACAAACTGCTAAATATTACTGCTTTGTATTGTAAAAGCAGTTCAACTGTTTTACATTTTAGGGGAAACGGTACCCTGAATCACCCTGGGTGACATGAGTGATGCATTTTTAATGGTTAAGTAAACTCATAACAATGTGTATTGATATGGATGATGGTATATTTTTATTAGAAATTTATATCAAGTATATAAATATTTATGCATTGCTGTTCACTTTTTGCTTATGCAGGAAACCAATAAATCACTGCTGGACTAACAGCTAGAAGGCACTTCTGCACTAACTGTGTGTATTTTTGTCCTTCACTCAACTATATAAAGTCAGAGAGCAAAGTAAACAGCCTGCTGTGATTATGATTATGATTTCCTGAGAGAAATTCCAACCATAACAATACATATTATCACAAGCACTCCTCTGATTAGAGAGACTGTCAACTGAAAAGGGAGAGAAAATCAGAAAAAAAAAAAGAATCAAATAGTTTTCAGTTCATCAAAGGGCACAGAGTCCAAGCAAGGACACAGTTTGGGCTGAAATGGCCAGGATCGAGGATTTTCTTTGAGTCCAGCCAAAGCATCTAGCGTTTCTAAGTCAGCAGCCAAGCGGCGTGCCTTAAATGATGGGTACTCCCCTGGCGATGACAAGGTCTGGCCCTCGGGGAGAAATGTCAAGCCTTGGAGAGACAGCCTTCCTGAGAGTTTATGGTTTGAGTTAAAACGTCACGCGATATTGCCTGAAAAAGGCAACGGAGTCGTCCTGCGCAGGATGCCAAACAGTCTCGTCAGTGAGATTTGATATGTTTCTAAAAAACAGCACATCTGAAAATCTGATGCCACAAGAAAGATAAAGCCACATTTGCTCCTTCATTTGTCTCCAGATATTGCTTACTTGGCTGATAGGAGTTTACATTGAGTCAGAGCCTGAACCGAGCTCTTGTTATCTATATTTTGACTAGCTAATGAAAATCTAGTTTATTCTGTCCTCATTGTTTGTGACAGGGAAACTGGGGAATTCTTCTCATAACAGATGAGCTCAAGATGAAACTGTGCATGCGTGTGTGTGCATATGTGGTCGCAGTTCTGTTTACTGGCGGCTACCACAGATGTGTTGTTTGGCTGGGAGAGGTATATTCTCTCACAGTGGCCAAGTAAGTGGTGCTTTAACAGCAAACCACAAACAAAAGCAACTTAAAAAGACTGTTTATTAAATCAAGAGGATAGTTAAAAGAAATGCCCTCCACTAATTTGGTGCCAATTACAGTGACATGCAAAGTTTGACCACCCCGGTCTAAATTTCTCTTGCTGTAAGTAGTTAAGTAAGTAAAAGATGAGTTAAAAGAAATTGGGCAGTCCAAGAAAGCACCTTTTTTGTTCTACATGTTTAGCTTTATTTTTGGTTTTCTCCATGTTTTATGGCTAAAAAGATTAATTTAGGAAGAGCTCAATGAGCAGAGGTTACACAACTCCACACAGGGTTACTGCTGGGTTCCAGCAATTTTTACCAGTTCTTCCTACAGAAAGCTTTCCAGTTCTGGTAGTTTTACAGTCATTTTAGCGTGCAGTGTCCCTCTGAGAACTATTGAAAGATTATGAATTACAATGAAAAACTATTCTTGGATAGGAGGAGCTGTGACCCCGTATACCCTCAGTTGAGCTACACATTGTCTATTGTTAAACGGCAGATTATAAGGACCATCTCCTGCCAGTTTATCTAACAGCGATAAAAAGAAGATCTACCATTACACGATGGCACTCTCCTCTCAGCATGCAATATGGTGCAAGCTACCTTAGTATTCTTTATAGATGATCAGGGGGTAGATGGGTTACAGCATCCTTTGAGTTTCTGGCCAAATTAGTCATCAGTGAGCGTTAGCTGTTAGAGGCTGCTCACTTCCCAGCTCCAGATGATTATAAGCTGGATCAGAATGTGGCTTCACAATACCCTCCAACTACACATACATAGCCTCTGAAGACTAGAAATATAACAATTAAATCCTTTTAAACTTCACCGTAATGCGACATATCCATTACATTACACTATTGCTCAGTATTACAGTTGCACTTGAAAGTTTGCATGACTGTTCCTCCCATTAAAAAAGGCAAAATTCACAATAAATCAAATAACAGGAAACTGAAAAAGTAATGATAAATAAAAAATCACTAAATTATATTCTAGTAAATAAAATACTGATGCTGAATTTTAGTTTAAAAAATAAGAATAAAAAAAAATGTCATGGGCAAATTAAAGGATCTTGCTCATGAACAGTGGGCCAAAATACCTGTCAACAGGTGCAGGAGTCTGATTGGACATTACAGAAAACACCTGATTATTTTCCGTTTTTAATGAGAGGGTTTGTAAACTTTCAAGCAGAGATGGAGATTGTGGAGTCAACACGTCTTCTCCATGCTGTGTATTTGTTTGCCCGGCCACAGAACCAGGTGAGTCGAATCTGCACAACGTAATTTATTGTGCAGATTCGACTCACCTGGTGCAGTGGCCGGGCAGAACAAATACACGGCATGGAGAAATGAAATGAAAAATACTTTATTCATCCCCGAAGGGAAATTCAGTAAGAAGACGTAAGAAGTAAGAAGACGTGTTGACTCCACAATCTCCATCTCTGCTTTCAAGCACACCTATACACAATATAGTCTTATATAGTATATTTAGATGGTATTTCAAACTAAATATTTCATATTTAATAATATTATATATGAACGTATAATATACACCAGTTTGAGTCCCCAGCATGACACCAAGGGTTAACCACTGTGGGCCCTTGAACAAGGTCCTAAACTCAGTCGTCCTAATGCGCCATGAAGCTGCTGAAGCTTTACAGTATTTTTCATTGAACCATCTCAATACACTGAAATTATTTTCATTACAACCCGTCCAAGATCAGGCAGACATGGCAGCCCACTGCTCTCTAGTCTATCTAGAGATAGGTCAAATGCAGAGCCAAATTTCCCAGTTGGGAAAAAATATTATTAATCATCTATCATTAACAATGTTGAAATGAGCTTATTTGCAGAATCAATAAAACCAGGTTCTTTCTTTAATTGTACTTCATGGAGAGATGACATGCATATCACTCTGAGGTACAGGCACCAATAATGTTTTTAGCTTTTCTTAAGCTTTTAATAAAGACACCTCACATAGCCATCTTCCCTTACTGTATAACTCATGTGTCAAGTCTACTTACAAAACCCCCAAAAACAAAACAAACAAAAAAACAGATAGCGCCTCAAGAAGTAATACAGTATAAAGTTGTTATGTGGTAATTCGGTAAAGCTAGGGTTGGCAATGTTGGAAGAACTGTTTGAGCAAGCCACAGTTTAAGAAAAAAAAAAAAACACCACCTGAAACCACACCTACAGAGCGCAGCGACGTGTGCACCGATGTTTTACAAACAGGTTAATGATAACAGCCAAGTGGATAGCTAGTTAGCTTGATAGTAAACTGCTGACAAACCACGTTTTTAAAAGCTTTAATCCACTCACCTCCAACTCCTTCTGCAGTGTAAAAAGTCCACACTGCAAACGTCAACGCCTCCGAGACTTAATCCTTATCTGTTGTTTTGTTTTGTTTTTTTTGGCGCAGCAGAGGTTAGCTGTCCGTTAGCTATATTTGTTTACAGTGAGCTGTGCACAGGGGGGTCACGTGGGGGACGGAGAAATGGGGAGGGACAGAGACGAGACAAAAAGGCATCCATTCGTTCTTTCTATAAGTTGCAAATGACCAATTCCTGCCTTTCGGTGCGAATGGCAGGGGTTGGTCAGAGTTTTTACAGACCTGCAGCTCTCACAGAGGTCTGACTTTTTATGAATACATGATGTATTGATACTGTCAGGATGGAAGGACCATTTCACCCAGTATAACAAAAAGTGTTTCTGAACAGGATTACCAACTCTGGCTTTAATGGTTTTCCTCACTTGCCAGCTCTGTGTTTTGGTGCAAAGAGAAAATTTGTGTTGCTATATCTGCCCGCAGGTTGGAGCATGAAGAAGAAGAAGCAGCTCTTGTAGCAAAGGAATCATAAACATGCTCAGAACAGAAAAAAACTTGACCATTTGGGTGAATGACGGGACAACTCACTCTAAATCAGCAAAATTAGTCAGAAAACTGTTGGAGAAGAACTGATGACACTCACGCATCTGCTCTGTCTCAACCTGAGCTGTTTGTTTTTCTTAAAGCGACATGATTGAAGTCTCATGCTGTCTTCTCCCTCTCTCTTTAGGACAAATCATCCATGATAATATTCCTCTTTCTTCAACCTCGATGAGTATTCCAGCCACTTTTAGAGTTTGCCTTGGTCCAGCTGAATGACAATGATCAAGCTGATCTTCAAAACTTTTCCAGAACCAGGCCAACATCAACACCGGATGCCAGAAACTTTGCACGACCATTATTTTGGTTAGCTAAAAATGATATCAGTAGTATTTCTGTCCTGGCTTAGGCTGCAATCATTTTTCTGCTGCATTTGTTTTCCCCAGCGGTCAAATAGTGTCAGAGACATGAAATGCTCGACGCCGTGGGGAAGTTGTCAGCACACCGAGACACGCGGCACTGTTAACCTCTCTGCTCGCCTGCAGACGGCTCACGTTTACAATAGTCTTTCCTTACACCACACTAGACACATAGGAAAGTCTAATGTTCATTTGATGACTTGACTAAACAAAACATGTTTATACTTCCTTCCCCTGTTCCCTGGCCTCACCTTGAATGCACTTCGCTGCTGCTTTTCCAGCTCTGAGGTGCCTTTATTAACAGTAATCACCCCTCCCTTTAACTAAAGTAGGGGGCTGTTAATCTAAGTGTATTTTAATGGAACACTTCAGAAGCAGCTCCTTCAATTACATCAACTCTTTCCAGCATGGTCCCTATTAAAAACAACCTTTCATTTAGGGTGGGGGAACCCACAGACAGGGAGAGAACACACAGAATTAAGGGAGCCTTGGCTAATCAGTTTCACCTGTTAAAGTTAAAGCATGCACCAAAGACTGTTGTTTATTAGTACATTTTATATCAGACACATGGCTCTGTTTAGAAAACACTGGGCTACACTTTTACATAATGGATAGTTATTTGTAGTTTGTTGGAGGGAGTGGGGGCTTTCCTGGTTGTGAGTTGTTAAACAGTGATGTCACAGAAGTTTAAGTCGCTCTACTTCCGAGTGAGTTTGAGTGAATTTCCCTCCAGAGTGTGATTAACACAAATGACAGCTAAAGGCAGCACTTTGGAAAGTGTGAGTGGAATCTGCCCATTGTGGAGAAATGAAACAAGACTCTGACACTGCCGAGCTCTGAATGAGCCAACACAATAGAGATCCCACCCGGAAGGTTTGTTTGTAATAATGCTGGAATGGATCACAGCTCACTTAGGAAAAAAAAGCACAGAGGAAAGGGATTATAATGGCTTGGGTTTTGTTTAGGTATTATTTTTCCTTTAAAAACAAGGACTTTGTTTGATTTGTACAGATGTTGACATGAAAGCTGATTTTTGGCATTGCTTCACAGATTCAAGTCTGATTGGATATCAAAGATTAAATAGAAAAGTAAAAGTAGAAATGTCAAAGTTCTGTTTCAGTTTGTAACATTTGTAATATTTGTCTGGGTAAAATGAACCATGATATTCTCAACTATTTAACTGTGTGAAAATAAAGTTAATTAGCCTCAATCTGAGGGAAAGCAGAGGTACAACGGCATTGTGCAGACTGCAGTGTTACTGACGTTATTGAGCTACTTTGAGTGGGCGTCCTTGTCTGCTTTCTGCGAACATGCTTGTTTATATATTTAATTTGTAAATTTGTTGCAATTTAGGTAGTGATTTTGTGTAACGTGTCACAGTAACATACTGTAAGTACTTTTTCAAGGTCAAGGTCAAATTTATTTATATAGCACACTTAAAACAACATCGCCCTAGGTGCTGTACAAGTTTGCCAATATGTGCATTTATATATATGTATATATACTGTATATACTGTATACAAACACATATACACACACATACACATTGTGACCTACAGTACATACATAAAAACTAGTTAAAGAAATAATTCAAGACTATATAAAAGATTTAAACAATCAGGAAATAAAAAGGAAAAAAAAAGTAAAAGTTAAGGTAAAAAGTAATGCAACACATCACTACTGAAATCTGGTAAAGAAACACAAGCTCCTTTTTCAGTTGGGCACAATCACTGCATTTACGCGCAGCCACCCAGCCAGCATTGGATATGGAGCCCATATGGGTTAAATTTTGGCTGTTTATGAGGGACCCAAGTGGGTTTGTCTACGGTTTCCATGGTGGCCCCACCTGTGTTCTCCCATATAGCCTATAGGCATAGGTTTGAACAGGGCAAATTTGCGGATCTCATACTTGAAGTTACATGGGCCCCATATGTGGAAGCCCACATGGGAAAACACAGGTGGGGCCACCATGGAAACCGTAGACAAACCCACTTGGGTTCCTTATATGCAGCCAAAATTTAAAGGGACTAGAGGTAAGATTAAGAAATGAAACTCGCGACTGCCGCGACTGGCGCTTCAGGTAACTGCAGCCATGAGCCAAGCCGTCACTGGAGCGTGCACAAACTGAAGCTATAACGTTGTTTACTACACTTTTTCTTCGTAGTTCCACTTTTTAGTGTCTTTCAGTTGATCTGGATCGTTTGCTGACGGCAGAAGAATCCATAACTATCGCTTACA
This sequence comes from Atherinomorus stipes, assembly GCA_023101725.1. Lineage (NCBI taxonomy): Eukaryota > Metazoa > Chordata > Actinopteri > Atheriniformes > Atherinidae > Atherinomorus > Atherinomorus stipes. Next base: position 6,029 of record JALJCO010014431.1, on the reverse strand, counting down.
GTGTTTGAATTTATCGCGACCGTCTTCTTCCTGTATCAAACCTGTTGGGGATGCGGATGCAGCGTCATTTGATGTCACATCCGCAGGGCAGCGCGGGAAATTCAGCCTCCGAATTGCAGCGCATTTTGCAGCACACAGCCTGTTCAAGGCAATGGACAGAGACGTGGGTGGGCTTGTTCTTTTTGGTATTTAGCGCTTCATCACCCTTTAGCATTCAAAGAAATGGACATGCATGTTTGTTTTTTTTTAATTCCTGCCTCGAGTCCCTTTAACACTTATGTGCCCCACATACAATGCTGGCTGGGCAATAATCCTTTCATAACTCTTTCATAGCTAGAATATTAGCAATAACCTGGTTGAGCATGTCCATGTAAACGCTGGCAAAAACCCGAATATGTTCATTTTAGGGTTTTTAAAAACCCAATCAGGCAGTACTCTGCACAGCTTGCTAGTTTATATATCACCATGGTAACACGCATCCCCAGAGGAGCTGGTGTGCAAACAGTTACTTCGCGGGGCTCCATCACTCATCTGGCAAAGTTTGATAAAGGCGCGACAGGAAAGTTCACCGACAACTGCAGTACAAACTATGAAGATCACAAGGATGTTGAAACAATGTCACCATGACAACAGCAGCAAATTTTGGGGTTCGTGTTTAGTAAACATCACAAATTAACATAATGTTTTGAAGAACAAGACTGCTGTAAGAACATAATCAGCAATAACAGCAACTCTGTGTTGTTTACAAGAGAAACTTAATGGAGATCATGTTGTTACAAGGGCCGATGTTTTCTTGTCAAGTATTCTGTAGTATTTTTATAAGAAAGAGCACAAAAGAAATACCTGTGGTGTTATCCATAGAAGAACTTCATGTAGGCCAACACATTTAGGAACAGATATGGGGTTCTGCCCCAAGTCAAGTAACATAAAAGTAACCAGTAACGTAAAAGTTACTTTCCATAAAGGGTAACTAAGTAAAGGAATGGATTACTTTTTTAAAAAGTAAAGAGTAATGAGCAAAAGCTACTTTTTGAAAGTAACTTCCCCGACACTGTTGGTAAGACCCCAGGTTTATGGAGATTATATACACACACATATATATGTATTTACAGTCATCCTCAAAATTATTCATACCCTCAAATTAAAGATGGAAAAAAATCAGCTGTCAGGGAAATAAGATGAAATTTACCAAAAGTAATAGATACAGTATAAATTCTATGAAAATCATGACATTGATTTTGAATGGGCTTTATGCACAACTATACTTCATAATGTAATCCAGCTTCTTTGGCTCCTGTCTTTCATCATTGGACAAACTGATTAATCCAGGTGTGTCTGGCCATGTCCTCGTGGTTACTGAGGACAGGCACACCTGGATCAATCAAATCATCCAATAATGAAAGACAGGAGACAAATGAGCTGGCTTAAGTAAGGAAGCAGTGGAGTTGTGCATAAAGCCCATTGTGGTTTGAAAAAAATATTAAAAACAAACACATAAAAAAATAAAACATATAAACAAGCACGATGGAACTTTAAAGCTAAAATATTGTTGAGCAGCACTTTGAGGCAATCACAGTAATCAGGTGTTTTCTCTAATGTTCAAAAAGACTTCTACACCTGTTGACAGGTATTTTGGCCCACTGTTCATGGGAAAGGTGCTCTAATCTGTCTAGGACAGTTTTATTTTTTAATTATCATGTTCAACCACAATTCAAAAGCAATACTTTTTACACTAAATTATAATTTTGTAAATTTTAATGTATTATTAGTTTCTTTCGTTTCTTTTTACTTGAATTACTATTGTGACTTAGCCTTTTCTTTAATTGGAGGGTACGAATAATTTTGAGATCCATTGAGTTTTCAACACAAAGCTCATCGTCAGAACACAAGTTCATAAAATAAAATTAAAAACTGTGTATTATTTGATATTCAACACATAGTGGTCACAGCTCAGTACACACCTCTATGGTTTGGTCAGTGATGATCGGGATGACCTGAGCATATCACAAATGCAGCAATTCTTATAAAAGTCAAGCCTAAGTCAGTTTTCTAGATGAGGTTTGGCATCTGCAAACAGTCAAATCAAAGTTTTAAAGTTGTTGGGGGCTATTTTCATTTAAATTTTGGAAAGACCTGCTAAATTTGCACTTTAAAGTGGAATTTGCACTGAACTGTGATCCAACCCAGACTTTTGCTTAGTTGCCACTCTTCTTTAATCTTGCAGCCAGGCTGCAATGTTATTGTTCGAAGATGTCAGTGTCAGTTGCACAAATTCAGTATGACAGACTGCACTTTGTTGGTGGGAGGGCGACTCATGAATGATGAACACACACACACACACACACACATTTCTGCAGTTTCAGAGACTGATTACAGTGAACACAGTCTACACATTATTAAGATGGCTCTCTCTTTCGGTATTCTGCAATAGTCTGACTCAGGACAGACCTACAGGGATTTGTATATTGTTCAGCTCTTCTGATAAATTTGTGATCAGGCTGAAGTTGATGATCAATTTGCTGGAAGGAATGCGTTTGACTGATTACATCCGAAATGTGGGTATTTCTCATTTACACACATTGTTTGTCATTTACCTCACTTATTAGGTATCCAGCCAATCAGATTAACTTAAATGGTGATTTCTTTTTTGCTTTGCCCTCCTTTAAAAGCTAAGAAAATTGCCCAGGCATACCATTTATGAAAAAAAAGTAAGAAAGTGTGACCAGTAAAGGGAACCAGATGATAACTGTACCTGGGACCGAGCTCATCCTCACACCTCCAGGTGAACTCTCCAAAGGTCTCGTAGCGCTGGTTGTAGTGGTAAAGCACACGATGCAGCGTGGGAGCACCCAGGTCCATGAGAGTATTGTAGGCTGTCTGCTGCTCTTTACCACTAGTGTAGCCGTTGAACAGATTATAGATTTTATCTGCAATTTCTGAAAGGTAAACAAACAATCATAGGTCACCAGAAAGAATCTTTACTACAGTATGCTCCACTACCCAGCAACAAGATAACAAGTATTTAACTTGTACATTGGTAAACTATTGGTAAACTTTGGAGAGTGACATTCACAAACCAAACTATTTGTTCGTGACAGAACACAGAGAAAGAGAGCTGCTGTTGCTTTTCTTCCTTTGACTCGGTAATTGTGAACCACGACTTTCTGAAATGGTAGGAACAAGAACAGATGTGACCACCAGATGACAACCAGAGGACGCCAAACCCATCCAGTGGGTAGTGTTTATGGCAAACCAGACCCACAAACAGACCCCCAATTGAAACTGTACCACTATAAATCTTGATACAAACTAACTGGTCAGGAGAACCCATGTCACTTCTTCACTGGCTAACCGTCGCTTCCACGATAAACTTTAAAATCCTGGTCCCTACTGTCACAGCCCTTCATGGACAGGCGCCCGACTACACTACTGTCTGATCCAGCCCTAAACTTCGGCCCGTAGCCTGAGGTCTTCAGGTCAGAATCTGCTAATGGTTCCTTGGACCTGTTATAAAACTCGAGGAGACTGTGTTTTTTAAAGCAGTGGCCCGTCTCCGAACGAACTCCCTCTGTCCCAGCATTCTCTGGACTCTGTGGACACTTTTAAAAAGCAGCTAAAAAACTCAAGCAGGTTTACACAGGCTTTTACAGGTTTTTTTTTTTCAATTGCTAAAACACGTTTTTCAAAATTTTACGATTTTTTTCAAAACATCACACACAAAACTACAAACTTCACACACAAATTGCTAAACCCTGGCATCCCTTTGCAAAGCAACTCTGCCATCAAATCTCTTAACATGTTCACAAAATAGAACCCCTGTTTTCATTTGGTAAACACAGCCATATTTTCACATGACACACACATAACATTCATTGAATACAGTTTTTTTTTCAATTGCTGACACACAAAGCACACTATTTCTAAACATATTCACTCAAACCTCACAACTTCACCTCAAATCAGCAAAACCATAAACACATTCTCAGCCTTGACACATATTTCAACGGAGCGATTTACTTTTTTTTCAAATAACTAGACACAATGTTCTACGTAACACACAAAAATCTATCAGGAAGTAACTTGATTTCCCATTTTAAACACAACCATATAAATGCCACACTTATTCATCAGTGCCTTAGATTCTGTCCTCACAGGCGGAAACAATGACTGCTTTACTGAACACCAACCAATCACTCCTCCACTGCAAAAACTCAAATCTAACCAAGTATATTTTTCTATTTTCTAGTCAAAATATCTCATCACACTCAAAATAAGACAAAATTGCCTAAAGAGAAATGTTTCAGTGAGATATAGGAACTTATTTCAACACAATGCATCTATTTCAAGAAATCTTATCAAGAAAATTTTGCGCCATTGGCATAAGTTTTCTGTGTGCTGTGTTTTGACAACAGAGTGATGTGAAATTGACATCAGAGTGTAAAGAAGGGAAGTCAGAGTTCTAATATGATAAGGAAATCTAAAGTAGTAACAAATTGAGTAAAGTGATTGGGAACAGAAGTAAAGGTTTTGAAAATTGTGCCTAATTTTTGCTTATTGCGTTTTAGCAATCGAAAAAAACGAACAGCACATAACTATCAATTTTATTCGTTTTTTTTTTTTTTTTTTTTTTAGCTTTTTACGTGTATTTTTATAAATCATGTGAAGCACTTTGTGACCTCTGTCTGTGAAAAGCACTCTACAGTACAAATAAACTTTACTTACATAACAGTTGTCTCTGTTGTAAAGTTGGGCATTTTGACATGGGGGGCCAGTTGGGACAGACTACTTCTGGGGCCACTTGAAAGACTTTAGCTGTCTGCACTCGTGATTTGTTCCGTTTTTCAAACGTAGGATGACATGTGACCTCAAGTCTATTTTTCGTGGTGCCTGGTGACATATTTTGACCTAACACTTCTTGGTAATATCCTCATTACTTCATTGATTTGACTGGTGTTGTCTTAACGAGACCTTTGTCAATAACCGTGGTATCTATGGAATTACCATTTTTATTTCTTGACCTAATTTGTCACCCCCATGGTCAGGTCTCTTGTCTTTGCCATTGTAAAAGACAAACTAAAAACAGGTCTTTTTTTTTTTTAAATCAACACTTAATGTTCATGTAAAAACAGCACATTAAGTCTTCCTTATTCAATTTGTATTTAGCTCTTGAAGCTTACTGTATATAATACATTTAGACTGGACACTGGTGACATGCTCAGCTCTTCCAAGCCTGATTAGACATTGGTAATGTGTTTTAATGTGGATGAACATAAAGAGGTAACAATCTACATCTAAAACCTAAAGATTTAAGCTGCTTTGTGGTATTTATTTAATATTTCTGTCTCCTCCGTAGGTTGAGGGGTTTTGATTAACACTGATGATTCAATCAGGTTTTACAGAAAACCCCTCAGGCTACTCCTGTAATCTCTACAGCATTAAAAACAAAAAGTTTTGTTTTTAGTAATCTTATCATGCAGAACTGGTTTATTTGCACTTATTTCTGAGGATATTCTCAATTTTGTGCTTTTGTGCAAGTCAGGTATGCCAATAATTCTACCTTAGAGTTAAAGCCCTGCAGGCTGTTACTCTTCACAGTGAATTTTCCCCTCAACTTTCTCAGTGTTTTCATTAGTTTGATGTTCTTTCCTTTTTGTACTACATTCCCATTTCCAGATGACAAAGACAGATGATATTATACATGCATATCTTCATACCAGTACTACTTTAAATGAATAAATCACAGCCAAAGAAGAGGTTAGGGATCTTTCTTTTTTTCCCCCAACTGAGAAGCGTTAATGAGCTTTTCATGGATCGTCAGGTTAGGAACATGTCCCCCTCTCCTGGATGATAATAAAGTCAGCTGAAAACGGAGCCAGTACATTGGAAGTATTGCATTTCACACCATTCATACATTTCCAGGCATTAAGATTAACAGCGTAAGCCCAGTAGGATCACACTTCACTGAACAGTGCATTTTTGTAATAGCTGATTCAAATCAGCAGCAGGATCCACAATAACATGGTTGCCGT
>JALJCO010014424.1:0-21002 GCA_023101725.1 Atherinomorus stipes | reverse complement strand
TTCTGGAAAAATAAAAAGCCAAGATCAAGTATTCAGCCCTTCAAAAGAGTAGATCTCAAGGCGGACTAGAAGCACCCAACTTACTTTATTATTTTTTGTGTAATCAGTCACAATATATAGTAAAAGGGACTAGAGGCAGGAATTACGAAAGAATAAACAAGCATGTCCCGTTTTTAATACTTATGGGGATTGAAGCGTTAAGAACCAAAAAGAACGAGCCTCCCCACGTTTCTCTCCGTTGCCTTGAACCGGCTGTGTGCTGCATAAAGCTGCAATTCGGTGGCCGAATTTCCCCCGCTGCCCTGCGGATGTGACGTCAAATGACACTGCATCCGCGTCCCAGACAGGTTTGATACAGGAAGAAGACGTCGCGGTAAATTCAAACACTGTAAGCAATAATTATGGATTCTCCTGCCGTCAGCAAACGATCCAGATCAACTGAAAGACACTAAAACGTGGAACTACGAAGAAAAAGCGTATAAACAACATCATAGCTTCAGTTTGTGCTCCGTGACGGCTTGGCTGGGCAGCTGCAGTTACCTGCAGCGCCAGTTGTGAGTTTCATTTCTTAATCTTTCACAATGGCGTAATTTCCATGGGGGACAGGGGGCTTTTGACCCCCACCCCAATAATCAGATCCAGGTAATATAACCCCCCTAAAAAAATAACAAAACTTGGATTTAATAATAACATTATCTTTTATGAACATCTTGTTCATTCTTTTTATTAGCTACAATATTTTCCAGCTAAATAGCAGCATCTTTAATCATCTAGTAATGTTACGCACCCCCTCCATCTTCCCCCGCCGAGTATTTGGTGTTTCCAGCCGCTGTAAGTTATTGCTGTGTTTGATGGATGGAGGGAAACGGAAGATGAACAGTGTAAAGAAGACGACAAGGTGGACAGACAGCATAATTCATTGATGATCAACATCAACCGTTGATAATGCTAATTAAAAAAAAGAAAACTGAATGAGGTAAATACATGCACATGCGCGTATTCACAGGTGTGTGCTTCATCAGAGCCGCGGACAGAGCGCACGTGGGAAAACACAGCAACTACTTAAAATCAGACAGACGTATGCGTGTTTTTACTCTACCAGAGACCAGGACGTGGTCAGGTCTATTTCAGGAGAACTGAAGCTCCCCTAAAGTTTTCTGGATATATTGATTTCATTATTGACCCCACATGGACCCTCAGTAGTTAGTAGTCCCTGTTAGGCTGATGCTAAGGCTGTTATTTCCCTGCTGTCAGTGAACGCAGCACAACTTCGAAGCTGTAAGTTTCATCGTTTTAATCGCCTTCATCTCCTGGTCGCGTGCTCATGGACGTAAACTGGATCATTTCTAGGTTGTAAAACATCCTCAGTTCTCTGAACTTCAGCGACTCCACTGAATAAACCGGTTTCAGGAATCTTTTCTTTCATCAGTGGGTTTTTTCGTCACCAAATCCCTCCATGAGTGGTGACTGTTTCCCAGAGGTTTCTCTGCCAGGACAAAGATTTACACATCCTAAACACTACCTGCCTTCCAGAAATGCAGATGTATTGATGTATTCATTTGAGCTGTCGGTGTTGTAAGATGCTGTTTGTGGTCTTTGTGTAGATGTACCGGTGTTTCACAGCAGCACTCTGGAGCGCCGCTTCCCGGTCCAGCCCCACCCAGAGCAGCCGGCCCATCCTGCAGGTCCAGCCGCCCAGCCGGAGGTCGACACAGACATGGTGGAGATCCTGATTTGACCCCATGATCAAGAGAAGACATGAACCAAATGATGGGATGGCAGCTCTGTCTCTTCTGACCACCGGCTCCAAAAACACATTTTCATCTTGTTTTTTTCTTGTTTTTACTTCTACGCTTCCAACCAGACTGAGGACTGCAGCTAACGCTAACAGTTAGCTTTCCTGACTAAATGGCATGGTTCATGTTTATAACTTCATATTTATTTTCCAAGCCCCCCCTCCGGCCGTGCTTTTCACACTTAGTTCACAGAGATAGCAGAAGTTGGTTTGCATGGCCGAAACCCAACGGCAACTTTCATGTTTTTAATATATCAGATAGAAACTCAGCAAAAGGTCAGTAAATGCATGTTTGGTGGATAATTTCTTTGTTGTCTTCATGGTAAAGAATCTAAAACTGCTGCTTATTTTACTGACACTTTGGTTCAGTTTTATGGCCTATTTCTGCTCCCTTACGTACGTAAATGGCGACGTCCGCTTCATGCGTTGCCCTGTGTAGCTGCCTTCATACTTCCATGCGTCTTCGGCATTCCCATGATTCATAGCCCAGTTTGTCCGTGAGGCGACGGTGCTGCCTGTCCGGTGCCCTGGTGATGTGATGTAGTATATGAGGGTATTTTCAGACACACTTGCACAGCCTCTCCTCTAAAGCTCCATCCATGTCTACAGATGCTCTGTGTTTGTTTTATAGACCTGCACGGGATGAGATTTTCAGTCCCACTCCCACGGGACTCCCTCCACCTGACCGGCTGAGAGATTCCCCCGGGTCCCGACGGGTCCTAAGTTTTTTAATGCAAGTTTTGAAGACGATCTTTGCTTGACAATTTTTGAAGGATTTTTTCAAAGCGCAGCACGATGAGGTTTTGATTGACAACCCACACTCAGACCACCCTGGCTCACGTGACCTACGGCCGCTGTGCACACACTGGTTTAAAAAAACAGAAGGCTTTTTTGTCAATTACACTGTCTGCTGGGATTTTCACAGTGTTTTTCATCAGGGTTCGTTAATTACTGAATTAATACCAAGGAGTGGCAGAGAGTGATGCGCAGGTCCACATGTGCGGGTCCCGTGTGCTGCATGTGAAGACATTTTCACTTTAATGTCAGCAGGAGTGAACAGTCGAAGACCGACAAGCGACATCGCCCACCACTTTACTCACTAGCAGACGGACATACAGACAGACATACAGGCAAATACGGGGGGATTTTTCTGAGGGACTGTTCATCTTGCGATAGGGACATGTCGGTGGTGGTGGGTGTGTGTGTGTGTGTTGTGGGTGGGGGGTCTGCGCTCTCTAAGTGCTTTTCTAGTTGAATATTGCTGATGGATGAAATCATGACAGGAATGTCAATGAAAACCAACAGCTCATGTTGAGACAGTTTATAGACCAATAGGCGACTCGGTGAGTCATCCTGGACATCTGCAGGAGCTCGGGACCTGACTGACCGCCTGCTCTCGTCCGTGGCTGTGGGAATCCCGCCTGATTTGCCAGGTCCTGCGGGACCCGCGGGAATTCCCGCCTGTTGCAGGTCTCTAGTTTGTTTGGCGTCTTCTCTTTCAGGTGCTTTTGTTGGGCTTTGTTGCCGGCAGTTTTTGTCCGGTTCCTGTGCTTCTTCTCTGGTTTGTTCCTGCATATCAGCTCCACAGCTCAACACTGACCACTGCAGTTTCCGGTGGCATTGTTCCATCTTCTGCGTTGAGTTACGGACCAACAAGCCCCTCAAAAACACACCAAATTACGTACGTAACCAACTCAGATGATGGACGAAACTGTTCGTCCGTCTTCTGCAGCGAGCATACATGGGCCTGCAGGGCTGGAATATACTTGCTCCTGGCAACGCACTCCCAGCGTCAATTTGAAGCACGTAAGCTGGCGTTGGCACGAGGTAACGTGTCACGTGCGCGTGGTGCAATATTGACTTCAGCGCTAGAGGTGCTCGTGTAGAGAAGTGTGAACTTGAGATCAGAGGTAAACACAACAGTGAGTTGTTTAGAAAAGCGCCGCTCCAACTTTGTCCACAACTACCGGCGTCTGTATATTTTCTCCCTGTTGCACAGTGACAAACACTCGTGCTGCAACAGTTAGCAACAGTTTAGAGCTGGGCGATACGGGAAAAAGTTCTATCAAGATCATTTTTTCCATATTGTGCGATATTAATATCTATCACAATATAAAATAAATCTTTATTTTTGACAATCTTAAAGGGACTAGAATCAATATTAATGCCAGGGACACACTGCATGCTGAAGTGTGCTGATTTTGTAGTCGATACCGCTCGTCTTTCTGTCCACATTGGACATGCACAGTCTGCAGCTGTCCTGCTTCTCTGCTGAACTTCTGCAGCTGATAATTCCACAATAGTTCATATCCTGTTCTGCTTCAACATTATTTACAAGCATTTCTGTGTGTGGGCCACTTCCACTTGCATTTTCAACAAAGATGAAGACATGACTGACATATAATTAGATCTATTAAAAAGAGATCGGTTTTCAAAACTTATCTGTGTGTTTTACTTTGAAAATGGTTTTATTTTGATAGATTTGTCTCCTGTTCCTGCTCATTTTCCTGCCTCGGGTTAGAAATTTGGCCGCGGCTCACGCAGAAAATAGAACAGGAGCCGAAACGATCGTTCCACGCGCCGATCTTTGTGCGGCGCATCACGCAGCGCCTGATGTGGTCGACACATCGGTTAGCATAAGCGCAGAAATGAAACTGCTGCGCTTCCACATGCAGTGTGTCCCTGTCTGTTCAGGGCAACGGAAAGAGACGTGGGTGGACTTGTTCTTTTTGTTATTTTATTTGGGATGCATGATATGATCTGCCCCCTATCTGTATCGGCCTATATTGGCCTAAAAACTGAGTATCAGACATCAGCCACCCCACCAATATTGAACTGTTATTTAACCGATCAGCCAGCTGTTTCTAAAGTGAAATGAATACAGACTTTAAAACTTCTAAAGACTAGGGCTAGGAAAGAAATATTGATACACTGAAATATTGTGATATTTTCATATGCTGATATCATATTGGCATTTAAAAATGCGGCATCGATCTATTTTACCAATGAAATCTCCCGATATTTCCTCGTTCTGTCACAAAATCTCACGAGAATTCACATAAATTTCGGGATATTTTCATATGTAAGGGATAATGTATGGAACGCAGGCCATTATCGGGAAATACTGACCGACAGGACTATCCCGCTTAGTATCCCGCTTATTATATGGCAAAAAAGAAAATTAACATCCTAAAATAGTTCCTCACAGTTGCAGCCAGGTCAGGGCACTTGTTGCTTAGCAACGTTTGTTAGTTGAGTCTATTCCTGCATGTTGAACTGGACATTTCCTCCTCTGCTGTTAGCTTCATGCGTCTTACCACTGGTCTTCATTTTTTCTTTTTCGTTTTGGAGAGACTACTTCCGATTGCGGAGGGATATATTTTCATATGCAGCTCTCATATAGATATTTAAAAATGCGATATTGATCTATTTTACCAACGAAATCTCGTGAGATTTCATCATTATCTTACAAATTTCCGCAAGATTTCACAAAAACCTGAAAAACGACATTACGTGACTGAATGACGAAATCTCGCGAGATTTGAGTGTATTAATATTTTTTCCCAGCCCTATTCAACAGCATTCTACAAAGCCGTATAATAAGCTGATATATTGACATTCAAAAACGCAGCATTGATCTATTTTGCTAACGAAATCTTGCCATATTTCATCGTTCTGTTACAAAATGCTGCAAGAATTCACGAGCTATCATGAGATTTTGTAACAGAATGTTAAAATCTCGCAAGATTATATAAAAATACCTAATCTTAAGGAGATTATGTTTCATAATCCATTTTTTACCCCCCTTTTTTTTTCTTTTTCTATTTAAAAATAATAATAAAACAAAAAAAAATATCAACATAAAGAATCAAAAAAGATAAATCAACACAATACAAAGCACATACTTAAACAAAAACAACTAGATAATCAATAAATAATTACAAAACAATAAATACATATATACAACACATTAAACAATATCATATTCTACATTCAACAATATTAAAAAGAAACCATCCCATTAGTAAACAAATCAAAAACAATTTAATATTATACAAATAAAAATCCAACACCACACACACACCCCCCCCCAAAAAAAAAAAATTTAATTTAAGAAAAATAAAATAAAAGAAAATATATATATTTTTTTTTTTATATATATTTTCACACACACACACACACACATACATATTTTCTTATACACATTATAAAAAAAAAAAAAAAAAAACATCCCTATCTCAGCCCTTATAAAATGGGATATGTTATGAGATATGAGATTACATCTTATTCCCTCAGCCCTCGACCTCTGCCCCGTGGTATGAAATGAGAAGATGGACCCCTGCGACATATATACCCCAAACTCTTTTTATTCTCTAAGGGCACCCCCCCAAACCTTATCTTTTCTGAGAGCATCGTTACTAATTGCGGGACGAATTTTTCGAGGCTAAAAAAAAAACCATCTTTTTTATCCAGCCCTAAAAGAAGGAGGGGGAGGCAGATTTCCACTCTGTAAGAATACCACCCCTATTTTTTAATGCGTCAGAAACGGATAACTTTAATATCGGTATCAATATCGGTTATCGGCCACATGAGTTTTAAAATAACAGCATATCGGATATTTTCAAAATATTCCAATATCGTGCATCCCTATTTTTAATGCTTCATCACCCATGAGCATTGAAAAAAATGGACATGCTTGTTTATTCTGTCACAATTCCTGCCTGTCGTCCCTTTAAATGTTCCCTGTCACTCTTAAATGAGATTTAAAGATATCAGAGGATTCATTTTATTCAAATATTTATTTTCTGTCAAAGTTGAATGTGACATGTAACATTACAGTACTAAGCTCTGTCAGATAAAATAGGTTCACAAACAACTCTTAATGAATTATAAAAATCTGAATTCTAAAACTGAAATCTTAAAGCTTTCCAGTTTAACACGAGAACAGAAGCAAAGTGGACATTTTTTCAATGTCATTACAATAAATGAAATGATATATTTAATATTTTTAAATAGCACCAATAATATATTTTGTTTCTGCTACAATGGATGATGGAAACTTAAATTTAAGGTATAAACTAATCAGAAACTATAAATCAAGATAAAGTGTGTTTTGGTGGCTCTAACTTACCACTGCAGCATCTACATGCTGGAAACCAGCTTCCCTCTGAGAGATGATGCTGAATTCAGATTTTTATTTAATGGCATGAGTAGTTCATGTGTTATCTTGCTGATTGTATCGTGCATTAATACTATATGCACATGCACGTGACTGGTGAAGTTGCTACAGACCTCAAAGAAAGGCTCCCCTGAAAGCCACAGTGTGATCAGAACCGTGATCAATATATTTATTGGAATATCTGTTCAACTTGTAAAATCAAAGCTAATTTATCAGCCGTTACCTTTCCTGCCTCGGACTCCACCCCGACGCTGCGCTGCCTCTGCCCTCATGCGCTCACGCTTGCGTCCACAGCAAGTATATTCCAGCCCTTTATAATAAACAGACTTTTAGAGAGCAGAAGCCTTGTTACAATAATGAATGAAAAATACTCCATTAAAGGATAACTTTCTTCTTTTTCAACCTGGACCTTATTTCTAGGAGTTTATAGATGCATTTACTCACCGGTAAAGTTTCTGCATCACTTTGAGTCCTTAGGAAGATATTACCTTGAGTTGCCCTTCGGCGTACATCCAGTAAAAATGGCGGAGACAAGGCAGCCTCTCTATAAGACACTATCTGCAGTAAAACTCCTTGATTTCATCAATACTTTAGTTAGAACTCGAAGGACAATAGTACTCATTCTTTCATTCATTCTACTTAAATTATTGATGAAATCAAGGAGTTTTGGTGCAGATAATATAGTGGCTGCCCTGTCTCCATTTTACAGGATAAACACTGAAGGGCGACTCAACGTAATATCTTCCGAAGGAATCAAAGTGATGCAGAAACTTTACCGGTGAGTAAATGCATGTATAAACTCCTAAAAACAAGGTCCAGGATGAAAAATACTTATCCTTTAATCCTGGAGAGAAATTCCATAAATAATCCAGCAAACACTTTACTGGCTTTTTCTGCCAACTTTATGCAAACTGTATCTGACAGAATTGGACAATGCTGAAAACCAAAATTCTAATTACAGAGAAAAACTACTTCTAGACACAAGTGTGTGATTTTTTAAAGGTAAATGATCTCTGCACGATGATTCATTGACCATGGTTCAGTGTAACCTGAGTGTGTACCAGGTAAAGCTGTCTCCCTACAACATTCAAAATAAGCGAGGGTGTTAAAAGCTTTTAGAGAAAACCGCTTATTCTAACTAGTTGGAGAAAAGATTATTGTTGCTAATGAGAAATTTGGGAAGGTTAACATCATTGGACCAAATGTATTTGCTACAGTTTGTAGCATTTATTGCACAGTGTTTCTTTTTTTATATATATATTACTTAATAATTCAACATTAGGTAGGCTATGTCATGTATGTCTCATTTATATTTTACTTTAGATAAACGTGGTACTTGGGCAATCATAAAGTCTGTAAACTGTAATGCTTCATACCATTTTGAAAGTTTGAGTGAAACAATAAATTTTTTTGTTCTCTGAAACCGAGTTGTCAGCTCTGACAGTGATTCCCAACCCTGGTCCTCCAGGCATACCACCTGAAGATGTTGCATTGTGGGGCCGGCAGCAGCCACGTGCAGAGCTCCTCAGAGAGCTGTTTCATCTGGATCAGCTGTGTCCTTGCAGGGCAACATGGAACATCTGCAGGATAGTGTGCATGGAGCAGCATGCTTGGGAGATGAAGTCCCTCCAGATGTAGTTCCTCCAGATGTAGTTCCTCCAGCATGTCCGGAGTCCTCCCGGGGCCTGGTCTTGGTGGCTCGTGTCCGGAACACCTCAGATGCTGAACCACCGACCTGAAATACATTTGAATGGATGGATGGATGAATAGACGGATGGATGGATGGATGGATGGATGGATGGATGGATGGATGGATGGATGGGCAGACGGATGGATGATGGATGGATGGATGGATGGATGGATGGATGGATGGATGGATGGATGGATGGATGGGGGGGGGGGGGGGGGGGGGGGGGGGGGGATGAATAGACGGATGGATGGGGCAGACGGATGGATGATGGATGGATGGGTGGATGGATGGATGGATGTGGTGGATGGATGGATGGATGGATGGATGGATGGATGATGGATGGATGGATGGATGGATGAATAGACGGATGGATGGATGGGCAGACGGATGGATGATGGATGGATGGGTGGATGGGTAGATGGACGGAAAGACGGATGGATGGATGGATGGATGGATGAAGGGATGAGGGGATGAATGGATGGCAGGATCAAATCAAAGATACTTTATTAATCCCTGAGGGGAAATTCATGTTTCAGTACAACTCGTCCAAGACACACAAACAAAAACATATAAACAAGACAGGATCAGGCAGACCGTTGCCACGCAGCCTTTCACAGGGCGCAACTTTGCAGATATGGAAAACGATAACATGAGGAAAGGTGGGTAAGTGGTAAAAAATAGAGGTCTCCGAACTCTCCACGTACACAGGTGAAACACTTGGAGACAAAAAAAGACACAACATAAAGATGAGCACAAACTCAGGCAATCACAACATGAAAGACACGTGGTGGGCAGCAAGGAGGGGATTCCCCTCCAAACAGCAGAGCGAGGACGCGCTCCCCCCCCCTCTTCTCAGGGAAAAAAGAAGACTGGTATCCGGTGATTGTGTGGTGGTGCCCCGTGGAGCTAACCCCCCTCCCCCCCTTCCCCATTTTTTTTTTCTTGGGGCGCCGGGATCCACCTTCCGGGGGTTCGGGGGGGGGGGGACCTTTTCTCCTCATCCCCCGGGTTTTTGGGCCCTTCCCCAAAAACAGCCCTCAGGCTCATTTATACAAAATTTTTGGGGGCAGTTGGATGTAGTGTCTCCCTTAATTCCTTCAACAGGTCTCCATGTAATCAATCAGCCGAATCAGGGGTCAGTTTTCCAGGAGACGTGCCAACTTCTCCACAGATGTACCTACTTCCCGAACAAGGTTCGGAACCGCAGCCAGTGTGCCAAGCTGGGCCTGAAAGACATCTAGCATGCAAGGATGGATGAATCCTTGCACGAGCAAGGGATGAAGGATGATGGATGATAGATGGATGGACGGAGGGATGGATGGACGGATAGATGGATGGACGGACGGATGGATGGACGGAGGGACAGACGGATGGATGGATGGATGGACGGATAGATGGATGGACGGAGGGACAGACGGATGGATGGATGGACGGATAGATGGATGGACGGAGGGATAGATGGACGGATAGATGGATGGACGGAGGGATAGATGGACGGATGGATGATAGATGGATGGATGGACACAGGTGGGTAGTAACGCGCTACATTTACTCCGTTACATTTACTTGAGTACATTTTTACATAAATTGTACTTTTAAGAGTAAATTTATTATGATATACTTTTTACTTTTACTCAAGTACATTTATGAGAAAGAAACGCTACTTCTACTCCGCTACCACGGCATATATCCCTGTCATTACTTTTATTTTTGGTCTTATAAGTGTGCACATCACAGTTTGTTTTGTTAGAGAGACACGTGAACGTCTCACTGAACAAACACAGCTTGCTGTTGGCCACCTCACACGTTATGAGATGCGTGTCTCTACGTACCACCAATCAGATGTTGCCAGGCAGTCACGTGAGGATGCGGCGCCAACGCTCAAAAGAACAGAGTTATAGCTGCAAGCCGAAGCACACAAACAGCAATGTAGCGGTAGTCTACACGAAGAATGACCGAAACAGCAGCGTGTGGTTCGGAAGTCGAGACAGAAGCCGCGGAATAATCCTGGCTGCACATTCCAGCAGTGTTTGCCTTCCAGACGGCATAAAAGATCAGCTGTGCAAGTCACGTATATGGTACAAAAACTCATCCTCAACCTCAACTAACTTTGTAAAGTTGTAATAAGCTGATCCATCCATCCATCCATCCTTTTATTTTTATCTCCATTTCTTTTTTGTGTATTTTTTTGTCATTTTTATTTCTTTAGTTCTTTACACAGTCTGGCTCATATCATTCATTATAAGATCAGCCGTCTGCTTGCAAAAGTCCAAACAAATGCGTCCATATCTAGGTCTGTTGTGTCCTGTTGAGGCTGCATTATCTTTTGTGTGTGTGTGTTTTTTTTTTTTTTTTACTTTTTAAATCCATCTATCCATCTGTCCTTTTTATTTCTATCTTTTTTGTGTATTTTTTGTCATTTTTATTTCTTTAGTTCTTTACACAGCATGGCTCTTATCAGTCATTATAACATCAGTCGTCTGCTTTTCTGTCCTAATTCCTAACAAACGCGTCCATATTCACACCTGTTGTTATAGCCTTCTTGTGAGCCAAAGTAACTTGATTTTTGTCACATGTAGCATTGTCTGGTGGAAGGGGGGAAACACGAGACAATTTGTGGCGAGTCACTATGGAGGAGCAGTAATGATCGCTAATGCTGATGCTAATGCCGCAGTTCTGCTACCGGCAGCTTCGCTGTGCTAGCTTTAGCTTTAGCAACCACAAATCTGCGCATAGTGACTCGACTGTTCAAATTATAACAGAAAGAGCGATAAGAGAGACATAGAGAGAACGAGAACACGTTGAGAGAAAGAGTAGGCTAATCAAATAATTTCGTGACAGAGGGCGGGAAGAAATCTGAAAACAGTGGCTGAGCTAACGGCAGCATGTCTGTGTGCTGGACTGTGACTGTGAGTGAGACGTGGAGCTCAGGTTGACCAGAGGAAAGAGAACTGGGTGTAAATATAACACTAAACCCTCTTTTGCTGCTTTTCGGGATCACTGGTGAGGAGTCAAGACTACCTGTAGGGGGTCGGAGGCTCATAGCCTTTTCAACCTTGTTAGCACGCCGATCCTCTTGAAATGGAAGGACGCTGCCCCGCCTACTGTCTCAAACTGGGTGAAAGATGCATTTGTGATCATCTTTAACTGGAATAAATTAGATTTGTGTGGAGAGGTTCCGAAAATAAATTTTATCAGGTGTGGGGGCCTTTTCTGACGTTTTTTAACCAACCATCAACAAAGGTACAGGAGGTCTGTATATTGGTGCTGTAGGTCTATATATATTATATTTGCGTTTTACAGATTGTTTTTCCTATAAGTGACAGTGGGGGCAAGGAGTCTGTTCCTGTTGCAGGGTGGATGTTTAATTTTTCTACATGGGTTTGTATGTATGCGTGTTATGTTGTCATCGGAGCTCGAATCTGAGGTCTACAGGAGCCAGTCCCCACACAGGCCAGCAGAGGCAGACAAATCAGGCCTCTAACCTACAGGCCAGCAGAGACTTTAATGGCAGATTAAGCATAAGGAAATGAGTGATAAATCACAAAAATGTATCCTTGTACAACAATATTGTATAATGAATGGGTAAAATGTGTAACTGTTGATTGTTAATCAAGGGAGGTCACTGACACATGTATGTAATGTCAGAAGGAGGGGAAACTGCTAACAGGGAGAGCTGGTCTCAAGTTCCTAACTCCGCCCTGCGAATGAGTTAGTACAAGGAATGGTTATGGAGCAGATCATAGCAAAACGTGATTGAAATGATGTTAAAAAATATGTGATGAATGTAATCAATTGTCAAAAATGCAAGAAGAATGAGGAGTCAGGGTGACCTGACTTTCAGTATGACCCCTGGCCTGCTTTTTTTCTCCTTTTATCTGACAAAAATGTTATTGCTGTTCTTGTATACTTCTGTATAAATGTTAATAAACAAATGAGACACTAAGCAAATGGCCGAAGGCATAATACATTTAATTTGGTTTGGCAGTGGTGGCAAATATAGTTGTGACATTTGTTACAACCATCCCCACGCCAGGCAGCCATTAAAAAGCTAACCTTTTTTAATATTTAGCTTCAAAGCTAGCACTAATGCAACACACCAAATTAAACTAGAGAAACTACAAGTTGAGCTGATATAAGTGAAACAATTGTATATACAACACAATGGACACAATGCAAAAAATAATGGTGATGAAAATTGTTGGTTTCATACCTGAAAAATGTTTTGGCTCGAGAAAAGTTTTTCACTCAGAGACACCAGACTTTGCTAGTTAGATCCATTTAAGTGGGCACAAACGGAGTTGATGAAATTACTACAGCTACTTTCTAACTAGTTAAACTAAGAGTGTTACAACCATCCCCGCTCTCCCTACCGTTATTTAAAATAAATCTGATGTTACTCATAAAGTACTCAGTACTTAAGTAGTTTTTTCAGTGAGTACTTTTTTACTTTTACTTGAGAAATTGTTTGGATGACTACTTTTTACTTGTACTTAAGCAATATTTTTCTAAAGTAACAGTACTTTTATTTGAGTATAATTTTTGGCTACTCTACCCACCTCTGTGGGTGGATCAATGGACGGAAGGATGGATGGATGATCGAAAAGATGGATGGATGGGTGGATCAATGGATGGATGGAGAAGGGATGGATGGATGCATGCATGCATGCATGAACGGATGGATGGATGGACGGATGGATGGACGGATGGATGAAGGGATAGATGGATCAAGGGACGAAAAGATGGATGGATGATCGGATGGATGGATCAATGGATGGATAAAGGGATGGATGGATGAAAGGATGGATGGAAGGATGGATCGATGTATGGATGGACTGAGGAATGGCTGGTTGGCTGGATGGATAGACGGATGGACAGATGGATGGACGAATGATGGATGATGGATGGATGGATGAAGGGATGGAAAGATGGACGGACAGATGGATGGATGCATGGTCGGATTGATGGATGAACGGATGGATGGGTGAACAGATGGATGATGGATGGATGAACGGATGCATGCGTGAAAAGATGGGTGGTGGATGGATGGATGGATGGATGGATGGATGGATAAATGGATGGACAAATGGAGGGAGGGATGGATGGATGGATGGAGGGATGGATGGATGGATGGATGGATGGATGGATGGATGGAAGAATGGATGGACGATGGATGAATGGACGGATGGATGAACAGATGGGCAAATGAATGGATGGATGGATGGATGGATAGAAGTATGGATGAATGGATGAACGATGGATGAACGATGGATGGATGGATGGACAGTTGGGTGGATGGATGGATGAATGAATGGATGGATGGATGGATGGATGGATGGATGGATGGATGGATGGATGGAAGGATGGATGGACAGACAGATGGCTAGATGGATGGGTGGATGAATGAATGGATGGATGGATGGACGGATGGATGAATGGATGGATGAGTGGCTGTGGTTATGGCTGGATGGACGGACTGCAGCATCATCTAGGACAAATCAGGAGAAACACAAGCAGCAACACCAGCAGCATGTTTAGGAAACGTGCTGGACAACACAGCTGTTTACCATCAATGTCTGTGTGTGTGTGCTTGTATGTGAGTTATATTTAAAGGTGTCATAACCGAGTGTTACATGACACCTACATATACAATCCTTCTTAAATTATCTTCAAATGAATTTTTAATTATAGTTGGGCGGGACGAAAATTTAATGAGCTCATTTTAACTTCTTTTTATCCCCAACTTTTGTTTGTTGCGAGAATACGCACGAGAATTAGACCTGTCTGTAAGTGCGTTCACGAGGCAAACGTCAAAGTCAAAACAAAGTTTTATCAGGACAGACCAAGTGAAGGAAATGATGTCCCAACAGAGAAAAACGTGATAATAAGGATCTGCGGAGTAAAAGGGCTGGACTCTGACGTGAAGTTAACCAAACACTGTTAGCTTCTGTAGCTACATTAGCAGCTTGTCCGTTCGTCAACCACCATTTACTGGTCTCTGACACAAAAGATAATAAGTTACACAAGCAGCAACACTTACCGACTGCACATCCTCACTGATAAATATAATCCACCGGTCCCTGGTAAAGCTGTCCCTCCTGCTAAAGCACTGAAAACTGCTGAATTTCTGCCAAAGCAACTCAGCACAGCAATCCCCCCCCTCCTCCTCCTCCTCCTCCTTGTTGTCGTCCTCCTCTCTGACAAAGCTGGTCATAACTCTACTCCGCGGCAGGTGATCAGCTGTTTTCAGGTGGTGCTAAAGAGGCTAGCTTAGCAGCTCGCAGCCTCTCTAGTTCACATCATCCGGAGAAAAGAAATTCAAATCGCATACTGTGGAGAGCGCACTCTTGTGGCCAGTTCTGGTGAGAAGAGAGAGCCCGCACTCAAAAACGAAGTCACTTTCACTCTCCAGACTTTCTGGCATGTTTTTACTGAGGTCCTGTTCCAATACACATGTTTTAATGTGAAAAAGTGGGATTTCCGGGTGATGACTCCTTTAATGAAATGAAATGAAATGAAAAATACTTTATTCATCCCCGAAGGGAAATGATGCTAATGATGCTAATGCAACCATGTTCCCTCAAAGGATCACAGCCTATGATCCTCAAGGGATGACGGCCCACCCAGAATAAGACCCCAGGGCACAGGGACCAGGGATGACAGCCCACCAGTAGAGTGCAGGGTCCATGGCTCGCCAACCTAGAAACATCCTTGTCAGAGGGCAACCCTCAGACAACCACCCACCACAAACCTGCACCTGAGCAGGGGCCAGATGGGATCTGGCCTGGGGGACCAAGCTGTCAGGAAAGGATTTCAACTCAGTTACTGTTGTGTGATTTAAAACTCTAGCAAGAGGTGAGGATAGCAACACTGGCGCTCCTTTTCTCCCGTGTGTTACGCCAAGAACGCTGTGCACGTCGGACAGCTGGAACCTCCAGGTGGGCAATTCTAGTCATTACAGCTTAAAATGGATCATTTGTAGGTTTCTTAATGTTAGCATGTTACTTGTGATCTGAACTTTAAGAATTTTTAGCTGAACTCCACCAAGACGGTTTTTATTTGGACTTTTAAAAATTTAGCCAATTTCCATGGGTTTCTATTCTCCAAATTAAATTTAGACCGCAGTTTTGTTGGATGGACAGACGTCAAGTCCTCGCTGTTAAGGGTGAAGAATGACATTGCCTTATCTGTGGATGCCGAGCATCCTGCAGCGCTGATGCTGCTGGATCTTACAGCCTTTGATACAGTCGACCATGCAGTCCTTGTATCTCGTGTCGAGCAGCATGTTGGTATCCGTGGCAATGCCCTTCAATGGTTTAAGTCTTACCTGGAAAATAGGAGCTTTTCGGTTATGATCGGTGATCTCTGCTCCTCACATGCGTCCCTATCCTGTGGGGTGCCACAGGACCCCACAGGATAGTATTTGTTACTTTGTATTTGTTACCTCTGGGATCAATCATCAGAAAACACGATCTGTCTTTTAATTTTTATGCTGATGATTAGCAGTTAAACTTGCCCATGTGATGAAATGGAAAAACTGCACTGAATAAGTTACTGGACTGTCTAAGTGGTGTGAAACAGTGGCTGGCAAAGAACCTTCTGCTCTTAAATGACAGTAAAACAGAATGCATTTTGTTTGGTACGTCTCCATGTCAAATGTCCTCACTGACTGGGATTCTCTGGCCCCCTTTCTTAAATCACATGTTAAGAATCTCGGTGTAACATTTCACAGCAAGCTCAAATTTGACAAACAAGTTAGCACCATTGTGAGAACGAGTTTTTTTCAGCTTCGCCTCTTGGCCAAAGTTAAAGGTGCCATGACATCAAATTTCACTTTTCTGGGGTTTTGGGTGTATAATATGATCTGTTGTGCTCTGATGAGGCCATGTGAATGTCAGAGTGAGAATCAAAGTTCCTGTTTATGGTCTGTCAGCTTTGCCTCTCTGCTCAGAAACGGTTGAATCAGACAGCAGCTTATCATTCTACGTAGTTCTATCATTCTACGTAGTTCTATCATTCTACGTAGTTCCCATCATTCTACGTAGTTCTATCATTCTACGTAGTTCCATCATTCTACGTAGTTCCATCATTCTACGTAGTTCTATCATTCTACGTAGTTCCATCATTCTACGTAGTTCTATCATTCTACGTAGTTCCATCATTCTACGTAGTTCCATCATTCTACGTAGTTCTATCATTCTACGTAATTTAAAGGGGAACTCAGGAACTTTTGCACCTCAATAAATGCTTTTCGGAATCCCCGTGGGGCTAAACAAAGTGTTTACGGAGCGATTCAATGTTTCCCCCCCCTCCCGCCGGGGCCTCTGGCCTGCGAGCAGCTAGAAACAACTTTGCCTGCGCCGACCCGAGCAGAACTTGCGACAACAGAAACCGCTGTACGGTACTCAGGTCCCCTATCTACCGAGCTGCTTCCAGCTCTGATTTGAACCAGACTACCGGCGCTGATTCAAAGAAAACATTTCTTTAGCTTCACACCACCTAAACACGTCTCGTGGCTCTCATAACCAACTCTTTGCTGGACCAGAGTGATTCACGTAGCTGCGCTGCCTGGGCGCCGGGTGAAGCATCACTGCTTCAGGCTCAATAATCACTTGTCACGTCCGCAAAAAGTAAATAAAAGTTCGTATTCTTACCTGCTACTCGCCAACACCAGAGAAAAATATAATCCACGGCATATTTACCCGCAAATCGCGGGTAAAACGTCCCGTTTTAGAAGATAGAGGTCTTTGCTTTGAGCAGAGGGAGACGTGGTGCTGCTACCAACGCAGCAAAGTAGCATCAACAAGCTAGTAAAAGCTTAGAAATATATCCAGGGATCAAAATAGAAGAAAGACAGGTAGAGAAGCCGTCTGTGTGCTGTGGGGGTGTAAGGGGGGTTGAACACGACAGTGAAAGGACGCCACTAGGGGAGCGCCCGAGCTGAAGTTACTGAGTTCTGCTTTAATTGCTCCAATAAGAGCACACTATCAAGTAAACAGCGCCCCCCCCCCTTCTCTCTCCTAACGGTTTATGCACCGTCCGCTCCCCCCTCCCCTCCCTGTCTGATTCAGCTTCGTGTATGGAGCTAGTAGCAACTTCTGTGCAGTCAGGTCTGGGTTTTCAAACAAATGGATTTAAAAGAAAACTTCTGCAGCAACACTGAGGGAGGGGGCCACAACCTTGTCATCGTCTGAAGTGCCCATGTTGCTAGCAGTTAGCCTTTAGCAAACTCCGACCGCAACTTGACCTAGATTCTCCAAATAAGGTCATAGCCAAATAAGGTGTAGCCAATCAAAATGAAGTCAACGTGGTCTCCGGGTAAAGCTCCATATCATCACCGGACCCAACTGTATTACTGAGGAAGTGAGGTCTGGTGTTTCAAATCAATACTCCGCTGTAAAAAATGCCGTTTTTTTCTTTGGAGTATTTACATATAAAGTAATGCCAACAACATAAACTAGTTTTTAACTGCCATGTCATCACTCCTTTAAGCCTTTTCTCAGTCAGCAAGACTTAGAGAAGGCAATTCATGCATGTATAAGTTCAAGACTGGACTACTGCAATGCCCTCTATGATGGCCTAAACCAGTCTTTAATTTCACATCTTCAACTTGTCCAGAACGCTGCAGTCCGATTTTTAACAGGCACATCTAGACGTGAACACATCACCCCCGTGCTGTCGTTGCTTCACTGACTTCCGGTTCGTTTTAGAGTTGATTTTAAACTTTTGCTGTTTGCTTTTAATGCTATTCGTGGCCAGGCACCCTCCTATTTATCAGATATTTTAACTATCGGTAATCACGGCAGGGCCCTGTGCTAGGGCTGGGCGATATATCGATATGAAAAATATATCGATATATTTTCAAATGAGATATGGAATTGGACCATATCGCCCATATCGAGATATGGAGTTCAATGTGTGTTTGTTTTGTCTTTGTATATAAATGCTGACCTTACTAGGGTTTGTTACATTTAATTCGGTGTAATGTTCCTTACTTGCATCTGCGAGTATTATTACATACAGTATTTTACAGTATTTCTGTTTACATTTTATTATTCTTTGAACAGCTGAGCATTATTTCATCCGGTCTGTTTAAATTAAACTACTTGTAATGTCATATTTGACTCTGACTGTAACAAAATATTTGCGCTCACCTTGTGATAAAAATATCGAGATATGTATCGTATATCGATATTCAGCCTA
This sequence comes from Atherinomorus stipes, assembly GCA_023101725.1. Classification (NCBI taxonomy): domain Eukaryota; kingdom Metazoa; phylum Chordata; class Actinopteri; order Atheriniformes; family Atherinidae; genus Atherinomorus; species Atherinomorus stipes. Next base: position 2,135 of record JALJCO010014424.1, on the reverse strand, counting down.
AATATATCGAGATATGACTTTTGGTCCATATCGCCCAGCCCTACCCTGCGCTCTTCGGGTCAGCTTTTGCTTGAGGTCCCAAGGTGGAGATACAAGCAGTGGGGTGGCCGTTCTTTTGCAGTTGCTGCTCCTCGGTTGTGGAACAAACTGCCCTTCAACATTTGCATCACTACTGATCTCGGCCTTTTTAAATCAAAGCTAAAGACCCACCTTTTCAGATTAGCCTTTAACTCCCTCTAGGTTAGCTTTTAGGTAAAGCTTTTATTTATTTATTTGTCCATCTATTTTTAACTTATTTCATGCGTTTCCTACAGGCTCTTAATACCCTGCAGCGCTGTGGCACTTCCCAGTTATTTCTTATTCCTTTTCTTGTCCTGTTTTATTGATTTTCTGTTTTATGTATTGATGTACGTTTTATGGCTTAATTGTGAAGCACTTTGAGTACCATTCTGGTTATTGTAAAGGGCTATACAAATAAAAGTTAATTGATTGATTGATTGATTCACGGTAGGCGATTCAAACCAGGCGAGTTAAGAAATTTATGGTTTCAACTTATTAATATTTGCCAATATAATAAATAATCATTACAAACAAATAAAAAACAAAGCAGTATAGTGAAGGGTACACTCTGGAGGAAAGCGGGGACGATTCAATCAGTACGGTGGATTAGATTGAGCAGTGCTACGACCAGCTAGCCATGAAAAAGGGAGTAAAAGAACCTAAGCTAGCTTCCACTCCTGACAACAAAAGCAAGAGAGCTCGGAACAAAGACTCCTCGGGTGCGATGTCTTCACCAGAAAACTTGGTGGACGTCCTTCTCTCCATAGAGAGAAAACTAGACCGCTTTGACGCCCGTTTGAACCTGGTGGAGGTTCTCCATAAAGAATTCCAGAAGCTCCGGAATTCATTGGAGTTCAGCCAGAAACAGGTGGAAATGCTAGCAGCCGCAAACGCCGACCTACAAGACACGGTTAAGTCCCTCACTGAGGGAATAAACCGGCTGTCAGGAGAAAATAAAAAGATGAGAGAGTCAGCAATCGATCTGCAGCCTCGGAGCATGAGAGATAATCTGGTATTTGCAGGGATCCCAGAGCAGGCAGACGAGAACCCCGAGGAAACAATAAAAACCTTCATTCATAAAGAGACAAACTAAACTAAACTAAAACTCCCCTTCGATACAGTCAATGGTATCGGCTTCCAACGCTTTCACCGCATTGGAAGTAAAAGGCCGGGAATAACAACAACTAGGAGTTGGAGATTTAATACATCATTACTGAAAGATCCTGAGTTTATCAGCTATTTTAAAAGAGAATGGTCCATTTATCTAGAGAACAATGATGTACCAGAAACTCCAGCATGTGTCCTTTGGGAAGCAGGTAAAGCAGTAATGCGAGGGAAAATAATTTCCTTCTCTTCCCATAAGAAAAAAAAAGGAAGCTGGAAGAAATCCAGAAATTAAATCACTAGAAGACGCCTACCAGGTCTCCCCGGAGGAACACATGCTGAATGATATAAGGAAATTCAAGCTTGAGTTAAACATAATAACAGACAAAAACACACAATTCTTGGTTCAAAGACTTTGTTTAGAAAACTTCGACCATGGTAACAAGTCTGGCAAGCTTCTAGCTAATCAGTTAAAAATAAATAAGAAAAAAGCAACAATCTCCTCAGTTAAAGACTCAAAAGGAGTATCAGCCATGATCCTGACCAGATAAACAATATTTTTAGAAACTTCTACAGAACACTATATAAATCACAAATAAACCCCACAGATGATGATATTAATCAATTTCTTAATAGTATCATTCTTCCAAAACTACAACAGGAAAATATGACGGCTTTAGATTCACCCCTCTCAATAAGTGAATTACATGACGCTCTGCAACATATGCCCAATAACAAAGCCCCAGGCCCAGATGGATATCCGGTCGAATTTTACAAAGAGTTCTGGGCAATTCTGGCTCCCACTTTTTATAAAATGATCCTAGAAATAAAAGAGAAGCAGAAAATACCACCAAATATGAATTCAGCAAATATGAATGAAATGAAAAATACTTTATTTATCCCAGAAGGGAAATTCGACAAAGTAAAAAAGCTCTCTTTTATTCTTTTTTTTGTTTTTAACAATATAACAT